>JADLZK010011907.1:0-108383 GCA_015847255.1 Hyparrhenia diplandra | reverse complement strand
CCACGGTGATGGCGGTCTCGTGGAAGCGAGGGGAGCGGTGGATTTAATAAGAACACAGCTTCCTTGGTGTTGCAACGTCTTGAGGACCGCCAATCCATCCATCTTCATCTACCCGGGCCCCTTTGGAGTTGTCTTGTCGATCCCTTGGGAAGGAACCTCGCCATTACTGCGGGTGGCTTCATGGCGCCCGGCCCGGGGACGCGGCATGGTCAGCCCCCGTGCCAAATCTTGCGGCAGATTTGCGGGCGCGGCAAAGAGCGGTAGCGAAGGGCGGGGGTGGGGAGTGATGGCGGATGCGACCTCGGGTGGTTGGGGGATTGGGGGTGGAGTTACTGCGGGCCTGACCTTGCGTGTGGAGTTTTGGGGAATTTGATTGAGCCCACGACGATGGACTTGAAGCTGGAAGTGGCGGATCCCTGTTCTCTGAGCGGTCCGGTGGGCAAGTGGGGGCTGGATCTGCGTCGTGGAGGGCTCAGCTGGCTGGGGGATGAGGTTTGGTGTCCGGCGGCGGATCTGGGGCCGGTCGCCGCGGTGTCGCCGTGGAGGGAGGAGGGGGACGAGAGGGCTAACGGTTCCATTCGTCCGTAGGATGCAAATTATGTTCTGCTGATGTTCCCTTGACTAAACTTGTCAATTCGTCCTAAAGTTTAGTCCCCATAGAACATATATTTTTCCGATGTTGATGTTTTAACAAATGAGATAGGTGCAGATTCCAGCATTTCCTTAATGACCACATAAGTTCATGTGTCATACCATCTCTTTATTGTATCGCAGGTACATTCAAGGTGCTCCTCTTCTGGGGAACTCTGCAGTTGCTTCTGATGAGATCCTTGCAGTTGACACTCCTTCAGACGGAGGTGAGGCTGTTATTATCAGTAGCAATGAAAATTCTACTCCGTCAAGTGTCACGTGGAGAGCCCGATTTGTCGGGCAAGGGTACAAACAGGTAAAACTGTAAAACACTTCATTTCTGACAGAAGGGAGTATTGTATTGTTCAGCTGAGATAGTTTGCAAAACAAAACCATTTGACATCAAATTCACTAGGTTTGTGGCCGAGCGGATGTGTGGGGTGACGGCGTCGTTCCTGAAATGGCAGCGCATCTAGAGGGAGCACTGAACTTAAGCTTTGACGGCGTGTACCACTCTCCTGTAGGCTCTGATGATGAACAAAGGCCCTGGTATGGCTCCCCCCGGCAATCCTCAAGCAGTGGGTGCATCACCTTCTCAGCTGAGATGGCATACAAGAGATAGCTGCCCGAACAGAAACTGGAATGTGTCTTACATCTAAGCAGCCACCAGATCAATTGTGTGTTGTCAGCTTCTGTAGATAATTTAACCTGAGGTCATTTTGTCCAAAATATATTGTATGTGGTATATTTCACTCTTTTGTCACTCATCAGATCACTAGAATTTCTTACTGTATGTATAGCGTATTGCCTCGACCTATACATACCGAGGATAATTCAATTCTCCTGTTAACCAAAAGCTCTCAAAAGAACAAGAATATTTTGTAAGCAACAGAACTATAACTTTGCAGAGTCAATACAGTCATCTGCAGCTGGATTGTTAATCCAAGGCATCCAGCGGTGACAACAAAGAGTGCCAGCACAGCCACAACCCACAGAGCACATCAGCGCAAACAAGCATATAACAGGTTGCAAACTGAGTAGAACTCTGAAGAACGCAATGCCAAATAACAGGCTACAAACTGAGTAGAACTCTAAAGAACGCAATCACGCATGGGAACATAACGCTAGATCACGAATCGAGATATGGATGAACGTGGACTAAGAAGATTTGACATTAGCAGACTAAACATTTCCCACATCAATGTGCATGCCAGTGCACAAGAGTAATGGAAACACTGGGAATCCTTTTTACATGCATCACACCCCAAACCCAACTACTGAACAAAGTCTTAAGTCTTAATTCCGTCGCCCGACTTCGGTTTAACTACCTAGTGGAACTTGACTTAACATGGATAACCAAGGCGCTATCGCTGGCTCCATACACTGCTTGCTAGTTCTTGAGGAAGTGCGGACACAGTAGCCCCATGATCTCCCGCATCCCAACCCGGTCTCTCCCACCAAACAAGCTTTTGAGTGTGGCATCACAGTTGATCTCAGTCATCTTAGCTGGGTCCTGCATACCATGGAGAGCTTTTCCTTAGTTCAGGATACAAAACTGTTTGATGCAGACAACTATAGTACCTTGGTATAACAAGGCAGCCAGTGCAAGCAAGCTACAGAGTACTCTGCACACTAACAAAGAAGCAAGGAGGCTAACAGGCCATACTAATACTAATTTATTTTTCTGTAGCAAGTAGAACTAACACAGAGGAATTACTATAAAAGTGTTTCATCAATACACAAACAAAGGTCACTAGTCCAATCTTGCCTTCAGGGTCATATATCACAACAACAAAGTGCAATATTAATAAGTCAACCAAACATCTACAACTTACTTTAGAAGGCACATCTGAACATACAAAATACATTATTATACCTCAATACCTGTCAAATACATTATACTGCAAGAACATTCACAAAGCACTCAAACTTGAGTGTCCAGAAGTTAATAAAAATGAGACCCTGTTTCTTAAAACTTTTCAGGTATGGATCCACTAGAGTTGGAACAGAACAAGCCCCAAAATCAAGTTTGTTATTTGTCAAAGGACACACAAATACAACTCATAAGTCATAGTAACCAAGTTGAACAACTGATTTGTACCAAAAAGGAACATCATATGAATCATGAAAGGTACTTAATTGACTATTCACCACAAACACAAACCAGAGAAGTGACACGCTTAGATCACCGATGCTTCTGACCACCTACTAGTAGAAAGGATGACCTGAACTTTTTAGGGTTACCCCAGCACACTTGCCAAATACGTCTTGCCAATAGATTCGGTAGCACGGACGAAACCCTAACCTAACCCCACCGAAACCGATTTCCTCACCCCAAAAATCACAATCCAAGCGACGCACTACCTGGAGGCCGTGAGCCTTGATGTGCGCCAGACGAGCCTGACGGCCTCGGTGTGTGCGACCTCGGGCCCGCCGCCGGCGAACCTGCGGAGCTCTTCCGACACCGGCTGCGGCGGGCCCCGCCGCCGGGGACATCAGGACCATGGACCCGCGGAAAACCCTAGCCATAGACGCCATCTCGACGAGGAGGGTTTTGGGGAGGTTTATGGTTACGGATTCGAGCGGCCGGCTTCCACCTTTTTGTATTCGACTATTCGGGTCCAGCTGAGATTCAATTGCGAAACAAAGCTATTTGAGGGGCTTTTTAGTTGGTGATATATTTTGGGCGGACTACTTTGTAGTATTTTTCGTTTGTATTTGTAATTATTTTTCATTCATAGACTAACTAAACTTAAAATTAAATCTCCGTATTTTTCAACCAAACCAATCAGTTTTTTTATTTAACTAAATTTAATCCTCTAAAAATATGTTAACAAATTCTATGTGATGGGAACTCGTATCACTTTTTTAGGTTCTGTAGCAGGAACTAAACACCCCCTACATCAAATTCACAACTAGGTTTGTGGATGTTCCTGAATTGGCAGCGCATCTGGAAGGAGCACTGATGATGTGAACAAAGGCCCTGGTACTGCAATCCTCAAGCAGTGGGTGCATCACCTTCTCAGCTGAGATGGCATACAAGAGATAATTGTGTCTTGTCAGCTTCTGTGGACAATTTAACCTGTGGTCAATTGTGTGTTGTCAGCTTCTGTAGATAATTTTAACCTGAGGCCATTTTGTCCAAAATATATTGTACGTGGCATATTTCACTCTTTTGTCACTCATCAGATCACTAGAATTTCTTACTGTATGTATAGCGTATTGCCTCGAAAAGAACCATCTAATGTTTTGTAAACTCAACTTTGCAGAGTCAATATAGTCATCTGCAGCTGGATTCTTTATCCAAGGCATCCAGCGATGACAACAAATAGTGCCAGCACAGCCACAGCCACAGAGCACATCAGCGTAAACAAGCATATAACAGGTTGCAAACTGAATAGAACTCTAAACAACATAATGCCAAATAACAGGTTGCAAACTGACTATAACTCTAAAGAACACAACGTCCTGGGAACACATCACAAGTTCAAGAATCAAAGGTTAAGAACATTTGCCATATAATTCACGGATCAAAGATAGGGATGAACGTGGACTACGAACATTTGCCATTAGCAGACTAAACATTTCCCATATCAATGTGCACGTCGGTGCCCTCGCTGGATCGCAAGAGCAACAGAAACACTGGGAATCCTTTTTACATGCATCAAACTCCAAACCCAACTGGTGAACATAATCTGAAGTCTTAATGCCATCACACGATTTCAGCTTAACTACCTACTAGGACCTTGACTTAACATGGATCATAAAAAGAGGCCATCCAAAATAAAGTCGTAGACCAAATCGCTATCACTGGCTCCATGGAGTGCTTGCTAGTTCTTCTGGAAGTGCGGAGCCAACAGCTTCGAGATCTCCAACATTCCGATCCTGTCCCTCCCACCAAACAAGCTTTTGAGCGTGGCATCACAGTTGATCTCTCTTTTCTTGGCTGGGTCCTGCAAACCATGAAGGGCTTTCCTTTAGTTCAGGGCACAAAACTGTTGAACGCAGACATCCATAGTAAGTTAGTATAACAAGAAAGCCAGTGCAAGCAAGTTACTGAGTAAGCTGCAAACTAACAAAGAAGCAAAAGAAGCCAACAGCCCATAATACAATTTATTTTTTTCTGTGGAAAGTAAAAGTAAACAGAGGAATTGCTATACTCCATTAACACACAAACACAGGTCATATAGCCCAATCTTGCTTTCAGGATCATATAACACGACTACAAAGTACAATATCAAGTCAAGAAAACATTCACAGAGAACTTTAGAAGGAGCATGTGAACATACAAAATACATTTTACTGCAAGAACACTGTGACCTCAGATCACAATGCACTCAAACTTGAGTGCCCAGATATATTAATAAAAATGGGATTCTGTTTCTTAAACTTTTCAGGTATAGATCCACTGAAGAATTGGAACAGAAAGAACACCACCAAACCATGAGGCATAGTAATCAAGTATAACTGATTGTACCAAACGAACAATATGAATCATGGAAGGTAATTGACTATTCACCACAAACACAAACACAAACACAAAACAAACTAGATAATTGACTCGCTGAGACCACCAACACTTCTGACCTACTACTAGAAAGGAAGACCTGAACTTTTTAGGGTTGCCCCAACACACTTGGATGAAAAAAGCAATCACGGGGTACAGAATGGCGACACTTTTGCCAAATACGTAATCACTACACTGGACTTCCTCCCTTTCCAAGACCCCAAACCCCAACCTTGACAACAGATTCGGCAGCACGGGCGAAACCATAACTTAACCCCACCGAAATGGATTTTCCCGGCCTAAACAAAGTATAGATCCACTGAAGAGTTAGAACAGAAAGAACACCACCTAAAAAATCAACAGCAGCACAACACAGTTTTTTATTTGTCAAAGCAGACAGAAACACACCTAAACAAATCATGAGACATAGTAACCAAGTATAATAACTGATTGTACCAAGCGAACATCATATGAATCATGGAAGGTAACTGACTATTCACCACAAACACAAACTAGAGAATTGACTCGCTGAGATCACCAACGCTTCTGACCTACTACTAGAAAGGAGGACCTTAGGGTTGCCCCAACACACTTGGATGAAAAAGCAAATACGGGGATGGCGACACTTTTGCCAAATACGTCATCACTAGGCGCACTGCATTTCCTCCCTTTCGAAAAAAGCCCAGACCCCAAACCCCAACCTTGACAACAGATTCGGCAGCACGGGCGAAACCCTAACCTAACCCCACCGAAATGGATTTCCTCGGCCTAAACATCGCAATCCAGCACAATATAACAACGACGAAACTACATTAGTTCCTAGTAGGACATCACGAAACAGGACAACCAGATTAAACAACGCAGTAAACAGCGAGAGGCTCTAGAACAGGCAGATAGGAAGAGGGGCGAGCGGATGGTGAGAGCGACGCGATACCTGCAGGCCGTGGGCCTTGATGTGCGCCCAGACGAGCTTGACGGCCTCTGCGCGTGCGACCTCGGGCGCGCCGCCGGCGAACCTGCTCAACGCTGCCGAGACCGGCACCGGCTTCGTGATCCCGGTCACCGGCCTCGGCTTTGTGGACGCCGCCTTTTCTCCCTTCTTGGCCGCGGCCTTCGCCTTGACCCCCGCCGCCGCGCCGCCCTGCTGCTGCCTTGGACCCCGCCGCCGTGCCCGCCGCCGGGGACATCAGGAACAGGGACCCGCGGAAAACCTTAGCCAAAGACGCCATCTCCGGTGGGGTCCTTCTCACACGCGCGCTCTCGTTTCAGGAGGAGGGGAGGGAGGCGACCAGGGCTTTGGGGAGGTTTAGGGTTTACAGTTCGAGCGGCCGGGCTCCCCTTTTTGTATTCGGTCCCTGAGTGGGGAAGGGGAAGAGAGCAAGGAAGAGGAAGGGGGCTTTTTACATCTAGGACCCTGTTCTCCTTTGGATTTAGCACTAGCACTAATTTGTTTCTGCAAAATGGGTGTCTGCAAGTGGGTCCCTGCACTCCGTAGATGGAAAAGAGCAGTGACCAGCGGCAAATTAGGAAGTTTTATGGAATTTATCACGCGAGTTTGAACAAATATTCCACTTTTCGAACACGAACTTATAAAATAAAATATATTAGTCACTTCAAGCCGGCTCCGAAGAGCTCCAAAAATTTGAAGATGCAGCTACGTGCAAATTGAGGCTGATTCGTCAAACTGGCGGAGGCACGTTGGGGCGAGCTGGGGCAGCTGCCCCAGCTAAACTTGGGCCAAGTAAAAAAAAAACGTTCAAGCCAAACCCACAAAGAAAGGCCAGCCGCTTGCTAGAAAAAAAGAAAAAGGCAGCATGCAGCCGCACGTTCCGTCCCCGCGGCCATTTGCATCGTAGGGCAGCGGCAGCACTGCCGCAGCAGCTGCTCCGACCCTCTGGGCAGTGCGCAAACCCTTTAAAATTTGAGTTAATATCTCATCTTCCTATTAAAATTGTGTGATTGCAATGTATGGATGCACTAATGCGTTGTGAATTGCAATATTCTTGATTTTGGTTTAGCCGGCCATTAAAAGTTTGCCCCAGTTGGTTTTTTTTTCCGCTACGCCACTGGTCAAAGCTACTGCTCCTTCCATTTCAAATTGTAACCTACAATTTGAAACGAAGAGAGTATCTTTTTAAGTAGTCTAAACTCAAAACACAGATTTAAGCTCTGGTAATTTTTCTGTTTCTTGCATTTTTCTTCTGAAAATGAATTGGCTCCTTTCGGATTCGGTGCAATTTGTGTTTCCAAAGCTAGCCTTATCAATGTGAATTCCAAATATTGGATGGATCTTAGAGACTTAGAGCTACAATTAACAAGCAGCTAAAAAGAAAGCGGGATGGATGACATAACCATGCAAATAAAGTGGAAATTATAACAATGTTCAGCTGATCACCTTTCATTGCACAGCAAAATTGTAATTTCAGAACAATGTTTTTGGTTTATCTGAAGAATTGTGTACAACACACAGCAAGATTATTTTGATTGGTACAGTTAGCTACCAGATAACACTTTTCTTCTGATGATAACATGTTCTCAGCTGTTTGTTTCTATAATCAACTAAATGAAAAATATCCTTTCTTCAATCCTTTGACCTTCTTGTTTGTAGCATTACTCAAAAATGGGCAGATCAAGTGGCTTAATCTTTGGCCACTCTTCAGCTTCTCTTGATGATGATGACAATGAAAGCGCAGATAAGGCCTTTGCTTGGGATTCTTTATCCATGTCCAAGAAGAAGCGATGCCTACCATGAGCATAGCACAAGTACTTTTCAGAGTCAGCAACAAGAGGGCTAAACCACTGAATGAATGGATGGTATGGTATCAAAGGAACATGCTTACCATCAAGAGTCTGATGTCAATTGTGGGTGGAAAGCAGTTGCAAGGATGTTCCCTTGCCGTACTACAACAATTACCCGATCTTTTGAATACACTTCTTCCTGAGAGTATATTTCTGGTCAGTTGATAAGCAGGCCTCATTCATAATACAGAGTTAAGTGTCACAGGATTGCCAGCTAGTATTTTTTGTTTTTTCTAATAAGGAAATACTTAGTCAAACAATCAATTCCCAAAAGGTACGATCAGATGATCACATGTCATACAGGCAGACAAGCCAATGAAGAAACAAATGCCACTGTGAAAGACTGACAGGGAAGTCCATTAAATTGATGCTTTAACAAACCAGTAATGTCCTAAAGTGGGAGTCAGAAAACAAATGTGATCTATGTAATCAGTTTGTCTGAATATTTGAGTTGCAATCGGTTAGAATTATATCATTTCAGATATCAAAGTTAGAATATTCAGAAAGACTACACAAGAAGGCCAAGATCACATGTAGAATCAGCAGCCTCCTCCCTCCATTCCAAATGCCTAGATATATATCTAGAAAAGGCAAAGTGTCTTATAATTTGGAATGGTGGTACATGTGAAATGGCCATATCTAATCATAGCACCATAGTGTAGCTGCTTCCCCAGAAATGGACATATTCACTGAATAATTGTAATAACTAAAAGCAAGTATTAAAATGAGAAGAAATAATGAGCCCTCATCTTAAAGATCCAGTTTACTAAAAATATATATCAGAACTCAGTTTGACCAATTGCAGACAGTTTCAGTATTATATATAGTAAAAAAAAAAAAAAGCAATATACAAACCTCAATACCCTCCCAAATGATATTGTAATGCTGGGTCTGTCAGCAGGAACAGGGCAATCAGCCAATATTTCGACATCTGGACCTACTTCTACTTCCAATATAGCAGGTGCCCTCATAAAAACACCACGGCATGTATCATTCCCTCCTTCCTTCTCTGTCTCAAAGCTTTGAAGCTACAAGAGAAACAGTCAATGAAATATGGTGTTCATATGTGTGTTTAACTACAATATAAAGCCTTTAAACATGCAAAGCTCGATAAACTGCCCATCCACAGGCCATATGGTCCCCGAATTTACCTGGCTCCCAAAAAAGTTTCGGTGGACAGTACTATCTAGTCCTCCGACAAGTTCCTGACCCCCTGTTTTTTGATTTGCAAGTAACATTATTTAACGTGGACTAAGAACATTTGCCATACAGTTCACAAAATCAGAAATTGGGATGAACGTGGACTAAGAAGATTTGGCATTAGCATACTAAACATTTCCCACATCAATGTGCCCGCTCTGGATCGCAAGAGCAACAGAAACACTAGAAATCCTTTTTACATGCATCACACTCCAAACCCAACCGCTGAACATAATCTGAAGTCTTAATGCCATCACACGATTTCAGCTTAACTACCTACTAAGACCTTGACTTAACATGGATCATAAAAGAGGCCATCCAAAATAAAGTCGAAGACCAAATCGCTATCACTGGCTCCATGGAGTGCTTGCTAGTTCTTCAGGAAGAAGGGTTCCAAAAGCTTCGAGATCTCCATCATTCCGATCCTGTCCCTCCCACCAAACAAGCTTTTGAGTGCGGCATCACAGTTGATCTCCGTTTTCTTGGCTGGATCCTGCAAACCATGAAGGGCTTTCCTTTAGTTCAGGGCACAAAACTGTTGAACGCAGACATCCATAGTAGGTTAGTATAACAAGGAAGCCAGTGCAAGCAAGTTACTGAGTACGCTGCAAACTAACAAAGAAGCAAAGAGGCTAACATGTCATACTCCAAGTCCAATATATTTTTTCTGTGTCAAGTAGAGAAAACGGCGGAATTGCTATAAAAATGCTTCATTAACACACAAACACAGGTCATATAGCGCAATCTTGCTTTCAGGATCATATAACACAATTACAAAGGACAATATCAAGTCAAGCAAGCATCTATAGAGTACTTTAGAAGGCACATCTGAACACAAAATACATCATACTGCAATAACATTATGAACTCAGTCAGAACGCACCTCACAATGCACTCAAGCTTGACTGTCCAGACTCAGACATTAGTAAAAAGGAGATGTGACTCTGTTTCTTAAAACTTTTCAGGTATAGATCCACTGAAGAGTTGGAACAGAAAGAACACCAAAAAATCAACAGCAGCACAGCACAGTTTTTTATTTATCAAAGCAGACAAAAATACACCTCAACAACTCATGAGACATAGTAACAAGTATAATAACTGATTGTACCAAACGAACATCATATGAATCATGGAAGGTAATTGACTATTCACCAAAAAACACAAACAGCACAAACTAGAGAACTGACTTGCTCAGATCACCAACGCTTCTGACCTACTACTAGAAAGGAAGACCTGAACCTTTTAGTGTTGGCCCAACACACTTTAGCCAAATACGTCATCACTAGGCACACTGGATTTCCTCCCTTTCCAAAACCCCAACCTTGCCAACAGATTCAGTAGCGCGGGCCAAACCCTAACCTAACCCCACCGAAATGGATTTCCTCGGCCCAAACATCGCAATCCAACCTACTATAACAACGAAATTATACATCATTAGTTCCTCGTAGGACATCACGAAACAGGGCAGCCAGATTAAACAAGGCAGTCAAAAGCGAGAGGCCTCTAGAACAGACAAAGAGGAGGAAGAGGGCGCGAGCGGATGGTGAGAGCGACGCGCTACCTGCAGGCCGTGGGCCTTGATGTGCACCCAGACGAGCTTGACGGCCTGTCCGCGTGCGACCTCGGGCGCGCCGCCGGCGAACCTGCTCAACTCTTCCGAGACCGGCAGCGGCTGCATGAGCCCGCTCAGCGCCCTCGGCTTCGTGTACGCCGCCTTTTCTCCCTTCTTGGCCGCCGCCGCCTCCGCCGCCGCCTTGACCCCCGCCGCCGCGCCTGCTGCCTTGGACCCCGCCGCCGTGCCCGCCGCCGGGGACATCAGGAACAGGGACCCGCGGAAAACCTTAGCCAAAGACGCCATCTCCGGTGGGGTCCTCACACGCGCGCTCTCGTTTCGGGAGGAGGAGAGGGGAGGGAGGCGAGCAGGGTTTTGGGGTTTTGGGGAGGTTTTGGGTTTACGGATTCGAGCGAGCGGCCGGCCTCCCTGTGCAGATCAAGGAAGAGGAAGGAGGAAAACCAGAATTTTACATCTAGGACCCTGTGCTATTGGGATTTAGCAGTAGCACTAATTTGTTTCCGGAAAAATGGGTGTCTGCAAGTGGGTCCCTGCACTCCGTAGTTGGAAAAGAGCAGTGACCAGCGGCGAATTAGGAAGTTTTATGGGATTTATCACGCGAGTTTGAACAAATATTCCACTTTTCGAACACAAACTTATAGAATAAAATATTTATTAGTCATAGGCTCTGGTAGTTTCTCTGTTTCTTGCATTTTTCTTCTGAAAATGAATTGGCTCCTTTCGGATTTCGGTGCAATTTCTGTTTCCAAAGCAGCCTTTTATCCAATGTGAATTCAAAATATTGCATAAAGCTTAGAGACTTCGAGCTTAAGAGGGTACAAATAATTCAATTAACAAGCAGCTAAAAAAGAAAGCGGGATGAATGTCACGTGTTGTCACAATGTTCAGAATCACCTTTCATTGCACAGAAAAATTATAATTTCAATATTTTTGCATTATCTGAAGAATTGTGTACAACACACAGCGAGATTATTTTGATTGGTACAGTTAACTACTACCAGACAACACTTTTCTTCTGAGGATAACAGGTTCTCAGCTGTTTGTTTCTGTAATCAACTAAATGAAAAATATTCTTTCTTCAATCCTTTCACCATCTTGTTTGTAGCGTTACTCAAAAATGGGCAGATCAAGTGGCTTATTCTTTGGCCACTCTTCAGCTTCTCTTGATGATGATGATAATGAAAGCCCAGAAAAGGCCTTTGCTTGGGATTCTTTATCCATGTCCAAGAAGAAGCGATGCCTACCAGGAGCATAGCGCAAGTACTTTTCAGAGTCAGCAACAAGAGGGCTAAACCACTAAATGAATGGATGGTATGGTATCAAAGGAACATGCTTACCATCTAGAGTCTGATGTCAATTCTGGGTGGAAAGCAGTTGCCAGGATGTTCCCTTGCCGTACTGCAACAATTACCCGATCTTTTGAATAAACTTCTTCCTGACAGTATATTTCTGGTCAGTTGACAGAGGATAAGCAGGCCTCATTCATAATACAGACAAGCCAATGAAGAAACAAATGCCACTGTGACAGACTGACAGGGAAGTCCATTAAATGGATACTTTAGCAGACCAGTAATAATGTCCTAAAGTGAGAATCAGCAAACAAATGTGATCGAAGTATATGCAATCAGTTTGTCTGAATATTTGAGTTGCAATGGATTAGAATTATATAATTTCAGATGTCAAAGCAAGTTAGAATATTCAGATAGACTACACAAGAAGGCCACTCCTCCCTCCATTCCAAATTATAAGATGCTTTGGCTTTTCTAGATGCATATCTAGGCATAATGTATATCTAAATGCATAGCAAAAAGCTATCTAGAATAGCCAAAGTGTCTTATAATTTGGAGTGGCCGGGTACATGTAAATATGCCATCATCTAATCATAGCACCATAGTGTAGCTGCTTCCCCAGAATTGGTCATACTCACTGCCTAGAAATGGCCATATTCAATGGCTCATTGTAATAACTAAAACTAAAAGCAGCTATTAAAATGAGAAGAAATCATGAGCCCTCATCCTAAAAATCCAGTTTACTAAAAATATATATATCAGAACTCAGTTTGACCATTTGCAGACAGTTTCAGTATTATATATAGTAAAAAGAAGCAATATACAAACCTCAGTACCCTCCCCAAATGATATTGTAATGCTGGGTCTGTCAGCAGGAACAGGGCAGTCAGCCAATATTTCGACATCTGGACCTACTTCCAATATGGCAGGTGCCCGTATAAAAACACCACGGCATGTATCATTCCCTCCTTCCTTCTCTGAAAGCTTTGGCACAGAAAGCTCTGTCTCAAAGCTTTGAAGCTGCAAGAGAAACAGTCTGCAATGAAACATGGTGTTCATATTTGTGTTTAACCACAATATAAAGCCTTTAAACATGCAAAACTCAATAAACTACCCATCCACATGGTCCCTGAATTTACCTGGCTCCCAAAAAAGTTTCGATGGACAGTACAATCTAGTCCTCCGACAAGTTCCTGACCCCCTGTTTTTTGCCCTGCAAGTAACACTGTTTAACTATCATGACATTCTATTAACTGGTTCCCAAAAAAGGAGAACATGCCAAGTAGAAATTGGTGATCGACTCACCTACTGCTTTGTTTGCAAGAAAGATGAGCCCAGCGCAGGTTCCCCAGACAGGCTTTCCACCTCCGACAAACTCTCGAAGCGCAGGGAACTGCATGACAAATGGAAGTGAAATTTTGCGAGATCTAAGCAATTAGGCATAAATGTACAATCGCAGGCATAAAGAAGTCCAGGAAGTGCAAAGCCATAAATGAAGTGGCAGTCTCCAGAAAAGCTACTTCATAAGCAATTAGACAGGTCCAGATAAATATAAATCTCAAGCATAAAGAAGTCCAGGAAGTGCAAATGACACAAAGGAAGTGGCACTGTTTGCCGTTCAGCAAAACCATTTCCTGTGACACTATCTACTGAGCGAGGAGCTAAGAACACAAAATTTCCATGATTGAAGGCAACCACAGCACAGGTCCACAAGGCTAAAACTCTTGTTCCATTGAAGTTGTGGGCAAGAGGATACTCACACTTTCTATTTAGGATTAGGAAATTTAAATGGAATAAAGTGGGCAAAATTCCATGTCTTTTTTTGTGTCAGCCTCTGTTTCCTTAACTAGCTTCAGTTATTTCTTTTGACCAATGCAAGGAACCACTACTTCCTCTAGTCAGCATGGTCTAGCCTAGCCTAGTCACATCGTGTCAATCAATTTGGAAAAATACGGCTGTGCAACCAAATAATCTGAATTACGAAAGAACAACACCACTAACAATCATGCCTTAACTGTGCTTCTCTATCCAATTACCATATCCACCAAATATGGCAGATCGATCGATGATTCATCTCCGGCTCGAGCCACTGAATCCGAGCACACAGACGGACGGAGATACGAGCGACGTCACCAATCAACCAAAACGAGAAGGACAGAGACACGAGCGACGTCATCGGATAACCAATCAAACGAGAAGGGAAAACTAATATAGGAACGAGGAGAGCAGAAGGAGAAGGAAGGACCCACCCACCAGGTTGTGGTAGTTGGCGAGCTTGGCCATGGTGGTGCTCTCGCCGCCGGGGATGATGAGCGAGTCGACGCCGAGGAGCTGCTCCGGCTTGCGCACCTCCACGCCCCTCACCCCGATCCTCCTCAGCGCTGCACGCACGCACCCACCCACACACATATCAGCGAAATCATCAACGACACGAGATACCATCTGCCATCTGGTGAGCAGCAGAGGGAAGACGAAATCGGATTCCGTACCGGCCATGTGCTCGTTGTAGGAGCCCTGCAGCGCGAGGACGCCCACCACCGCCATTGCCTCCTCCTCCCGACCTTGCTCCCCGACCTCGCGGCGCGCGTTCCCGGTGGGGGGTGGGTCGAGGAGGGGGAGCGAGGCGGCTGGTGGAGCGGAGTGGTTGGTGACGTCACGGGGAGCGGAATGGAAGGGTAGGGAAGACGCCGCACGTCACCGAGGCGGCGGCGGCGGCGGCCAGACCCACCACCACTCGGGGATATCGAAACGTTTCAGTGCACGTGCCGCTGCCACATGGGGAAAAGGAAAAACTAATGGGAGGTAGGCGACGGCCGCTCCTGGCCGTCTGATCGCCGTAGAGCCGTGTGCGCCCACGTCGGCGGGGAGATCAACGCCGTCCGTGTAAGTTGGGGGTCCGTCCAACAGTGTGGGCGTGGGGACCGGGCCTCCAAATCGGTTCAGGGCGTTCTCGTTCAAAAAAACTAGAAAAATTCCTCGCGTTACAGCGAGAATTTGAGGTTATAATTCAAAAAAACATATTTGAAGCTGAATGGGAAAGGATATGAATGAGATATATTACTGGTGATATATAAATTTAATAATTTAATTTATGATGATATTTGACTAAATTTATCCTAATAGGCATAATGTAATATGTATAGCATTGGAATATATATAGCTTTAGTAGAAAAAAAAAAAAAAGAAAAGATAAAATATTGCATGTACATATCAGCTAAACTAATAATTGTTAGCCGTGTAATAGGAAAGATTATAAAATAATAATATATGAGCAAGGAGGATTACGTACAGCAGCACATGCTCTTCGTTATCTCCCGGAAAATACAATTCTGCACATTATTGTGCAAATCGCACCTCGATTTCTCTCGGCGCTAAAACCGAGTGGGAGAAACGGGAGCAGATTTACACGCCAAATTACACGAACAAACTTTATAATGCGCTCAGCCTTAGGGAGTGCTCAAGCTGAGCAGACCCGCCGGCCACCTGCCAGATCATGTTCTTCACCGCCTCCACCCAGTCCCAGTCCTGCCTCTGTGCCCTACTTTTGCACTGGAATTCGAGCAGGCCCTGCACTGTCCTCAGCCAGAAGTGGGACGTCTCCGGCGCTGAGCTCTACACACCGGCCGCAACCCTTGATCGTCATGCGCCGGCCACGCCGGTATGTCGTTGTAGACGCCGTAGACGACACCCTTCTGACTCCGAAGATCGGCTTGGAGAGCTACTTTCGGCATGGCGGCAGGCTCCACACTCCACTACCGGTTGTGGCGCCGCCATATGGACGTCCTGGCCAGCCAGATTCACTACCGAGGAGAGCAGTAGCACTACTATTTATAGGTGAAGGCAATGGCGATGATTCACTTCAGGTACATAAATTGTTGTGGCAGATGAATTTATGCGGTAAATGTCAATAATTTCTTTGTGGCCGTGCGTGTTTACATGTGTGCAAATTGTGCATGCGTTTTGTAAACTGAAAACTGCCCCACTAATGCATGGATGGAACTCAAGAGGCGGGCAGGAGCGAACGACTGTCGAGATGGCAGCGAGGAGGAAGAGGAACAGGCCGCCGGGACGACCGAACGTGGATGCCTATGTGTCCTATCTGCATGTTCAGAGAACTCCCCTAGTGGGGCTTATCTTTATAGGGGTTATAGATTTGGACGTCACGCACAAAGGAAAAAAGGATTTGCAATCCTTAGCATTATTTTAATGAATTCTTTTACAATAATTGGGGAAACAACACGGTGGGGTCAAAATTGGATTGAAAATGGGTTAGCAGTTCCATACAAGAAATACATAGAGTTTGATATTATAATTTTCTATATTTGGGCTACCATTCTCCAACATGCTCTCTACATGGCTCTTTATTTATCACAAAATTTAGAAAACAAACAAAAACATTTTTTTTTTTTGAGACAAAAGGCAGGAGCTCTGCCGCTCAATTAAAACGGTAGAAAAAGTATTTACAAGAAGGGTAGCCAAACAAGGTGCAAAAAGCGCACCCGAAGGGCCAGCCCACCCACCGCGACGCGGAAGAGCACACAACCGTCATGAGTCATCGTTGCCAAGCATGATTGCAAAGCAACCCGCAGCTCCGACTTCCCATGGCGGACCCCGGCGGACCAAACGAAAAACAAGCGGACACCCGGGGCGAAGGCGAATAGGTCATCGTTGCCTAGCTCGAGAAGTAGAGCAGCTCCGACTTCCAATCCTAAACCTCAGCCCCTCCCCGGTTCTTGCCAAAAAACATGGTCTAATAGATTTTCTAAACCATTCTTTACTTTTCCTCTCTTCAAAACCGTTCTTCTCGTTCCTTCTCAAAAAAAAAAAAAAAAAAAACGTTCTTCTCCGTTCGACACTTTGAAACAGGCTATATAGCTATCTAAATGAAACAGGCTATATAGCTATATATATATATATATATAGGAACTCATAAAATGGAGCGGCGACGGTAGCGCGCGCACCTGCATTATTTTCCTTCCCCGTTCGGCAGCTAGCTAGGTCTCTTTCACAACGCCTCTCCTCCTGCCGGGCGCTGGTGTTCTGGGCATTTCGGCGATATTTCTCTTATCCTTCCCTCTCACGCTCTCACCACCACTATTACACGCTGGCGACGACGACGCAAACCTAGCTAGCGCTTGGAAGGCCCTCCGATCCCCATCCCTTCCCCCTCCGCCGATCGAATTGATGAAGGGGAGGAATAAGGTGAGCTAGCTCAGAACCCACACGCACGCACGCTCCCCAGATCGATCTGGACGTGATCTCTCTCTATGAGTTGATGATGCTGCATCGAGTTTAATTTCTTTCTGATTGAATGATCGATCAATAACAGATTCCGGCGTGGTGATCGAATCGTGCCTGCAACCTACAACGCGAGCGTGGTGTTGATGATGGGGGGCAAACTCCAGGCTCGCGCGCCAGATTTGCTATACCCCACATGCCCCGGATGGGGATTTCATACTTCAGCTTATTCAACCATAGTGAGCTACATCAAGCCTGATCTCGTCGCATGGGTGGCTTTCGGAGCACTACTGTTACTGTTAGGGCTATTCATTTTCATCGCCATCGCCGCAAATCACCACAGGCAGCAAGCAAAGGAGTGCTGGAATAATTTTTTTTCTGAGGGAAAGTGCTGGAATAAATTTCACTACCGCGAGCTCAGAATTAGACCCGACCGGGAATATTTAGACGACGACTGGATAGGGAAATCGTCCGGTCGTCTTAGTGCGGTAGAAAAACTCCAAATCTGGCGCAACTTGGGATCGGGAGGTGGTGATGTGATCGGCATGGGTGGATCCGGAAAGGTGCATCGCGTCCAGCTCGACAGGCACAAGGATCGCCAGTACCGGACCGTGGCCGTGAAGGAGCTCAGGAGGAAGGAGAACGAGGCTGAACAGAAACAGCTGGACAAGCAGTTCAACGCGGAGGTGAAGGCACTGGGCAGAAGCCGCCACCGGAACATCATCACCCTGCTCTGCTGCATCACCGGCATCTCGACCAGCCTGCTGGTGTACGAGTACATGGAGAACGGGAGCCTGGACCAGTGGCTGCACAAGCCCAGGGGCCGGCTGGACTGGCCGTCTAGGGTTGGCATCGCCACCGACGCCGCGAGAGGCCTCAGCTACATGCACGACCAGGGCATCATCCACCGCGACGTCAAGTCTAGCAACATCCTCCTCGACCGCGACTTTGGGGCCAAGATCGGCGATTTCGGACTTGCCCGGGTTCTTGCCAAGCCTGGTGAATCGGAGCCGGCGTCTGCTGTATGGGGAACACCCGGTCATATTGCTCCAGGTTAGCAAACTACCAGCTGAAGCCCTTCCTATCCTAACGTTTTTTTTTTTTTTTTTTCCTAACATTTTTTTTTGGGAAAGATTAAATCGACACAAAAATTAGATGAGGAGACATTTTTTTTTCATTTTTTAGAACCAAAAGGAACTCTAGGCGATTTCATTACCTAGAACTAGAAGGCATCAATAAGTGCATATATATGCAGTTAACTTTGTTTTGCCAAGGACCATAACTAGTAGTTTGCCCTACCAAAGTACCATTGATCAATCCACCGTGTAGTACTTGGCGGAGGAGGTTACACCATGCGAGTATTCGGTTGGCTTGAGACAAGCCTGTTTATCTCCCCGATACACAATTGGAAAAAGATACATGTGTTTTTTTTTTTTCTCGAATACGCAAAAAAGTTTGCGCATCATTGTATTTAAGGAGAAGAGTTTGTTTAGACCACGCGTGAGCACATGTTTGGGAGGAAATGGATTTCTATTAGGTCGCTGCCTCCCCCTATTGAAGTCGCATGCCGATTACTCATAAAACAAACAACTAAGCTTGCATGCCCCGGTTACGATCCATTGATCAAAGATATGCTTAATGGTGGCGAGCAGTTGACTGGTGGTGGATGTTGCGCTGCAGGAGCACCTCACATTCCTTTCTTTCCATATCTCCCATGCCACCAGGGCGAATAAGGTGTCGGCTCCCTTCCGCTTGTCTCCATGCCATCTCCGACGCCATTGCTCCCACCAATCAAGCAAGGAGGCGTTGCCCACCTGCGATGAGTCGACGCCAAGTATTGCCACGATGGTCCACCACACCTATGTGGAAAAGGAACATGAGGCTATGATGTGGTCGATCGACTCCAGCTCCGATGCGCAAAGGAAGCAGTTGTCGTGCGCCTCGAGTCCAGCGTGCTCTCTGTCCGTGTTCTAGTGGCGCCTCCACACATCTAGCCATAGAAAGATCTGCACTCGAAGTGGTGCCCAAGTCTTCCAGATTCTCTTACCACCCGGGATTGGTGGGAGGTCATCCGTAAGGCTCGGCAAATTGAGTTGGGGGAGTATATCCAGGTTGGATGTCCATCTCCAAACAAGGCGATCCTCACTGCGTTCATCTTGCACCGCAAGATGCGATCCCAAAGTCCGAGGTACTCGCATGCCACCGGGAGGGTGATCCCACGGTTATTTGGCAAACCCACACTCGTCCCCAGCCCTTCCGGTGACGGTCGTGTTGGTGAAGCATCTGCGGTGACGAAGTCCAATAACGATGGTGCTATGTCCCCGACCGCCCGTCCCCTAGATCCATCTCCAAGTCTAGAAACTGGTGGATCCGCCGTTCCTCGAAGCTCTGTGTATGTGGACATTTGGAAGAAGTCCTAAATATCCTTCGTGGTCTTGAGCAGCAGATCGACCCAGGCGCGGTTCTCATCAGATTGTTATAGCCATAGCCACCAGGGCCGTAATTGTCTATAAATTTGCTAGCAGAGGGCAAGCATCAGGGTATGGAAGGCTATTTCTTTTAGTAGGGTAGGGTATGTAAGGTTTTTGGTGCCATATCATGCAATTCTAATGTACTCTCAGATCATCTCTGTGTTCATGAAATGAAAACTGCAAATAAACTAATAATGATGAGTTGAGCAATCATAATCTCATTTCTCACACCTCAGTTTTCTTGTCTGGCTTGTGGAATATAACGATGAGTTCAGCAATCACCACCTCATTTTTCACAAACTAATGATTAGTACTAATATGATGAATGGAACCATTCCACTAAATTTTAAGGAATTGATTCATGATGCATCACCTCATAAATGGGTTGATGTTGATTGACCACACACTAGTACCCAAATGATTTTGCGTGATACCTGAAAATCTTTTCCGTGGCGGGCACACAATTTACCCGTCACGAAAATGCCCCCGCCACGCGTCCGGTTTTATTTTCCGTGGCGGGCATTTTGTGCCCGCCACGGAAAATCGATTTTACATGGCGGGCACCTTAACGCCGCCCGCCACGGAAAATAGTGAATTTTCCGTGGCGGGCGCGTTAAGGTGCCCGCCATGCAAACTCGGGATTTTGTGACGGAGCAGTTCTAAAAGCCCGTCCACGGAAAATAAGCAGGCCCAAAAAGCCCGGAGAGGCCCAATCGGATAGCCACCTATATAAGAAGAAGTTAGGGTTTCGGTGCTCCAACTCCCACTTCTCTCCACCTCTCCCAGCCACCTCAATCTCCCTCACTTTTGTTCTAAAAAAAAAAAAAACTCCCCCACTCTCCCGAAAGTCGGCCTGCTCGCTCCTCCACCGCCGGCCGCCGGGCCCTCCACGCGCCGGGCGGATCCAGATCCGGCCTCCCTCCACGCGGGCCGCGGTGGATCCACGCCAGGCGGAGCCAAGGACATGGCGGCGCCGGCGGATCCACGCGGGGCGGCCCCTCCCTTCACCGGCGGCGTGGCGGCCGCCTCCCCCGGCGACGACGGCCCTTCACCAGCAGCAGCGGCCCGCGGGGACGACGCGGCGACGGCACGCATCGGCGCGGGGACGGCGACGACGAGCGATGCGGCGCGCGGGGGCGACGACGGCAGCAGCGCGCGGGGCAGCAACGGCGACGACGGCGGCGCGTGTAAAGGACGCACGACGACGGCGCTGGGGCGGGGCGGCACGGCAACGCAAACGGCGCTACGGGCGGGACGACGATGACGGGCGCTGGCTGGCGATCCCGTGGCGGCGGCGCTGCTCCCGTAATGGGCTCGGCGGGCTGTCGGGGGTTTTTCATTTTTATTTTTTTCAAAACTTGGACAGTGACGGGCATTATAATTCGCCCGCCACGGTTAATCTATTAACCGTGGCGGGCACTGTGAGCCCGCCACGCTTATTCCGCGATTTACCGTGACCTTTCATTAGTGACGGGCTCAAATGCCCGCCACGCAAAATCAAATTAAGCCCGCCCGCAAAAATCATTTGGGTACTAGTGACACCAAACACTCTGTAATTGTTTTAAGCTGAATAACCGTGAAAGAAACACAATATGTCTGCTTCAACTGTCAGGCATGTGATGGATCTAGTTTTTCAAATGTGGCATTTGATGCATCTAGGTGAACATGGTTTTTGTCTTTTTAATAACAGGTGTACGTGGTCTTGGTTTCAGAGTACCTCCGTGATGCAGAGGTGAGTGACAAGGTGGATGTGTACAGCTTTGGCGTGGTGCTGCTGGAGCTCATCACAGGGCAGAAACCGCATAATGCTGGCATGGAGCCAGGCATTGGTCTAGCAAGATGGGCATCTCAACAGTACAGGAGGAACAAAGTTGTATGGGAGCACATCATCGATAAGGATGTTCAGAATCCAACCTTCCTGAAAGACATGAAGGCTGTGTTTAAGCTTGGGCTCAAATGCACAAGCGAGGACCCACGCGACAGGCCTGCGATGAATGGGGTCCTCCAGCAGCTCCTTTTATGTGACCCAAGTAGGGTTAACCATCGCGGTAAGAAAAGAACATTGGACGTGAAGGTTTATAGGAATATTCGAGACAAGATCTTCAGACGAGGTTAATCAGCGGTGTCCATCCAGTAAATTTGTCCATGGCCGGAGTGTATGTTCATACGCCAAAATGATGAGAGTGCATGTTGGAAATGTTTCATGCACTTGTAGCTGCATAAATAGATGTATCTGATAGCGGGTTTGTATTCTAAAACCATGTGACACTGTCGATTGGACTCGACAGTTCATGAAATTATGGCCATTTGTGCTCTGGAGAATCTAAGACGCCAGGAATGGAGAAATCTTTCATGATGAGCCCTTCTGTGTAGCCGGCGTGTAATCTTTAATTAAAGTGTGTATGATGATTTTGTAATTTGGGAAAAACGTCTTAAAGTCTAGCCATGATGTAGCTAGCCTTGGTGGTGGCGCTTGTATCTCATATCTTGTAACACAACTGTTACCTCTGTTTCTTCGGAGGCTGCTTCAGAACGAAGTTTGGTGGGGAAAAGCTCTCCCCGTGTTTTCGTTGAAAAAAAAAAAAAATCTCAGTGAAAAAAAAAGAGGAATACTTGGAGTAATTTGGGCTTCTGAAATTTGGTAGGTCCAGCAGATTGTGGAGTCGGTGTGTTTGGGACTGCGGCCACGTTGTCCACACAGCGGGCCCGAATGATGCTATGGGCCGAGCCTCAAGATGGCTCACCTGGTGCTGCCAGCGCACAAGCCTCCGTGGCCTAGGGATAAAACTTTGTACGTACAGCGGAACAGGTGAAACGAAGAACGAAATTACGGGTAGGGTTACTGCCGGTTAATTTTTGAAGGGCTACTGCCGGTTAATTAAAAGACTTCACTGTTTTAAAAAAAAGGCTTGCTAAGTTACGAGTTGATCTCGGCACTCGGCAGCATTGGCATTAGCATTTACTAGCAGCAGTGAAGGTCGGATGAACGAGCGCGCAACGACCATTGGTTGGTTGCACTTGCAGCAGCTTGCTCGTCGCAGCTCGGTGTGCAGCACGACAGCTCAGTACGCTGTCCTCCATCCTTCCTTCCTATGTTGCTGTGCTCCTCAATTCCGTCAACACCATCACTGTCGCAGCTACAGGAGCAACTGGTCATCACTCGCCCGACGACTGGCACCTCCATCTTCGTCAAGGCGTATCCTCGAGGCTGTAGTGCCACACAGGTTCGTCCGTAGCTTCTGCTTTGGTTTTTTGGCGGTGGACGCCAGGTGTTCGACGTAATGTTTCCGATGTTGCGTGGTGAGAGTTCTTCTATTCTCATTTCTGTAAAGCTTGCTTGAAACCATGGAATTAGGAATAATACATTGATGATTCATCATTAGACTGCAGTCAATGTCTGACAAGAAGCTGAACTTTTTATTCATGCAGACAATCTGCAGATGAGAGACAGCAACCTGGAGCTGGAGGCAGACCTGAAGGAGCGCGAGCTTCCTGAACCAGAGCACACTGCAGCCGGAGAGGAGCAGCATGTTATTTTTAACTGATGGATGGAGAAACGTGGATCTGGCTACATGTTATTTTCAAGAGCTTATTTATCATTTTCTTAAATCAAGTCAACATAACTTGGTTGGTCACGGCCTTGAGCTGGTATAAATAGGTACTGTCTGAAGCAAAAGTGTGGCTGTCTGAAGCCTGCAAACTTTTTTCTCGAACGTGCGTTGCAGTCTGAAGCAAAAATCTGAAGCCTGCAAACTTAGTACCTGTTAGTTCTATCTTTTATGTGGTTCACTTGTCAGGCCCTCCTACCATTTGGGATATTATGCTATGATATACATGGCTAAAAAAGATTGACATGTTTACAAGTGCAGCTAGTTTTCTCTGTTGATATTTGATTTGTGCTGACAGCACTGCCCGACTGTCTCTCCCTTCTACAGCGTTTGGAAAGTGATGAGGATGACAACAAAACCAACAACATGGAAGGCAGAAGATGCGAAGTAGTTGATCTATGGTTTTCACGACTCGAGAGATGAGGACAATGATAGCAAACTTTAAAGTTCCAAGATGCTTATGTTATCCTTGAATTAGCAACGGCTACTGAACTTGTGTTATCTCTATTTATACTATGTTAGGTTATCCTTGAATTGAGGTCACGAATCAAAATGCTTATGTAAAAGTCATTCATGTTTCTAGTTTCTGTTTGGGAAGCTAAGGATGATGACCTAAACTGAAATTTTTGCTGTCAATCATCCAGCAGTTTTCTCCTAATCACTGCTGTTTATCAAAAATATTTCCTTGGTATATTATGATATGAGGTCGCATTCACCATAATAACCATACAAACGACTCGTCAAGAAGAGTTCAATAAATTGAAGAGACCAAGCTGCTGCAATGAACGTAGGAGAACATGGCAAGCTGTTGTAGCAACGGTGTGAACTTAGCCACAAGGTATTTAATTTAAACTAGGCATATGGCTTCTAAGGCTTCTTTTGGAGCTCGTCAATCTTCCCAGCCAAGGCGACTACCGTCTTTCCAAGGTCCTCCATCCTCTTAGCCATGGAGTCCACCTTCTTTTCGAGCTCCTCGATACACAGGTCTTGAATTGGTGGGGAATGCCCAAACTGTCAGAAGACAAAGTTCATGGATGAATGTGGACTGCCCAGATAAAGTTCATTTTTGCCATAAGAGTGAAATAAATGGGACTAACATTGACTTCATAGCATAACCAAGAATTCGTAAAATACGAAATATTATAAAGCAACCAGAAACCACCGGCTACTACATGGAAACAATGATTTTCCTAAAAAAACATGGAAACAATGAAAGTAAATGCATTTCAACATGAGAAGTCATAAGAGAATAAGATCTACCAAAAATGAGAAAAAGGAATTCAAAATTCTAGCAAGACTGATGAGTTACAAACTGAAACTAACTTGAGGCTGACATCCAAACCTGAGCTCACAAGTCAACAACCAGTTGGAACTTGGAACCAATTGACTTGTATAATCTGCTACCGTAAATATGAACAGATGGAACTGCACTAATCCACTGCTAGAATTTCTCTTAATAGCTATACTGCTAGAGATTCTCTTAATAACTATATACTACTATAATTTCTCTTCTACAGTAATAAGTATACCTGACTAAGTCAAAGATCACGCAGGAGGGAAAATAAACGATATCTTCCATACTCGGATCGGCCGAGATCTTATCAGCATTATATTGCAGTAGTGTGACACTACAGTGGAGATTAGATATGTCTCTGTTTCAAATCTTCCATTCCTTCTTGACAAATAAAGGAGCACGTACAGAGGGGAGGGGGGGTTGCAAACCACTATTGAATTTCAGGAAGATTTTCATATTTGCCACTACAAATTATCCAGCCAAAAACTACCCATCGCAACATCATATTATTTGCAACTACAATATGGTGTTGACTGTGAGTATCAAAACGGTAATAGTTTGTCTTGTAAATTTTAGGTTAAATGAAGAAGGTTATAGTATTAATTAAAAAAAATAAAATGCACAAAGATATACCAGATCTGAGCTGGATGAAGGTGGTGTCTGCCTTTCCACTTGTGGGTTTCCTTGTTTGTTCTGATCGGACAAGGTTTTAATGGCAAACTGCAATTGTGGCTCAAATGGTCCCTTCATCATATTGCAGTAGTCAATCTGCTCAAACAATACCATGATCAAACAACCGAAAGGGTGAAACAGCAAGTTTACTTTTGCCCCCAGAAATGTAGTTGAACTCTAGTAGACTAAAGCTCGCCAGAAATGTACTTGAACTCTAGTAGACTAAAGCTTTGCAGAACTAAAGGGAAATTCTACCATGTTTGGGAATCTTCGGTACAAGATCTCCTCAAGCCGCTTTGCCAGTTCTGGAAACCGCTTCCTCCACTCAGCTGATGTCCGTTTCCTTCCTATATAGTTGAATCTGCCGATTTAAGTTAACAGTATTAAAAAAAAAGTAACCAGTCACAAACCTAAACTTTGGGTGGTTAGGAAGGTGATTCATTCAACTAATTGATGGGGTTAGTAATGCAAACTTTGGGCGCGGGGAATACTCCTAGTAGCAGTTACTATTAATTACAAATATCCATTGCCGACTTGGTAATTTGGAAATACTCTTGTGTGTCATACTGGAATATTTGATATTGGCACAAGTTTTACCTTGTACTGTGTAATCTCAAAAAAAAAAAAAAAAAAAAACTAGTATGGAAATTAATTCGAAGGGAATTCAGTAACATACATACAAGTAATACTAAGTGTAAGAACTCCGTTGTCGCCTTTGTCGAAAAATTGATACGGGCACAATTTGAGAAACCTTGATTAAAATTGTAAAAACAAAACTTGGATTCCCTGTTTAGCATTCCAGACAGCCAAAAACAGAGCACAACTAGTCTCCAATCCGCTGGAAATTCCTCACTAATCTCCTCCAATCCCCTTGGGTTGGAGACTAAACTGTGATCGGTGAAGTAAAGGCTAGAAATTAAAACTCACATCTTGTCGCGCATGGTGCTGCGCATCTTGACGAACTGCGTGTCCACCGCCATCCCCGAGAAGCCGGCCGCACCTTGAACCACCGGCTGGTGATGAGGTTGCCTGCTGGCGCCGCCGCCGCCGGCACCAACGCCGATGTCTGCCTGGTCCATCTTCCGCTTCCCCGACATATATCCTGGTGATGGATTGGAGACGATGGGACGATTTGATCAGCCGTGCCGTGCGGCGGCCGGCGGTGCGGGCTGAGAGAAGCGGAACGTTGGCGATTTGGGTTTACCACAGTTTTATCATGCAAATCTTGTATTGTTTAGTTTTTGTTAGGGGAGCTTATATATGCCCTTACCTGGATTTGGGTTTGGCCATCTTTAGTATCTATATCCTTCAGATCATCGATTATATCTGATATATCAGGTCTGTCTGTCGGGTCATGTTGCATGCATCTTAGGGCCAACTCGAGACACCTTTTCACTTGTTGGTAAGCCAACGATGACTGTTTCATTGATTTAATCCACCGGTGATTCCACCTTCTAATTACCTGCCATGTTCACAATTAAAGTACTAATTAAAGACACACACCACCACCATAAAAATTAAGAAAAAACAATTTTCATCTCTGGGAGGTTACCCAATGCCTCCAGTGCCGGCTCTATAATGTCAAGGGCCTATGGGCAAGAAAAAAATAAGGGCTCATTGAACTAATTTGTACTCTTATATATACACCCTCTATACAATTTTTTTTTTTGATATTTAGGACAGCGTCCACGGTCTCCCAAAAACACAACTTCCAAAAATAAATCTATTCATATAGTTTTCACATTTGCAAACGCAACAACTTAAAAATTATTGTTGATTTATATTCTTAAACCGAAAACTTGTCCTAAACGTCAAGTTTTTTTATAGAGATAGTATATAGTATGAATAATAGGTTCTTGCAAGACACGTTTAGGCCATGAAACATAACAATTATAATGTAATAAAAACTAAAATGCTTGGTACGTAACATTTATGATATTCAAATAAAACATTTAATTATAATTTTATAATCCTTATAATTAATTTGAGAAATTTTATAACCCTTGTCTTGTTGCTTACCGTGAGGAGCAGATCGGATTGTGTGTTTGCGTCTTGAGGTGTCCTTGCCTTCTTGGGACTTGCCGACTTGCAGCTGATCAGTGATCGCCGGCCGCCGGGTGAGTGGTGGCTGTGTGAGGACGTGAGGTAGGGCAGTATATGGCGCAGCCACGACGGTGACGGGAAGGAAGAACGGTAGATCAGAAACGTCAACTGGGGGCTCCAATTGATGGATTTTTATTTTTTGAGCAAAACCAATCGATAGATGAATGAATCATGGGCTGTGATGTTACGTACATGTAAATGGACCAAAGAAGTTACGTCTGAGCAAGCTTGGGCTACTTTTCTAATTTTTATGGGCCTTCAAATGAAAATGCTTATTTTATATTAAATAGACAATTACATGTACTAATTACTTATATAATCTTGGGCCCCTCATCTTCATGGGCCCCCGGCCGGCGCCCTGCCTGCCCTCCCCCAGAGCCGGCACTGAATGCCTCACTGGTGATACTTCATTACTTGGTCTCAAACTGCGACACAAGCATATCTGTGTCCTTGAAGGACATGGTCTGGCAGCACCATAGTTTTGTACTTACTACCAATAGCTCATGAAATTCGTAGCCACATATATAGGAATTATTATGAGAATTGAAAAATATACAACGGTGATTAGATTGTTTGTCTTACTTTAGTAATATTGGGCTTCATTCTACTTCCAGTCACCAACTCTATAATTATAACACCCAAACTATATATATCTGACTTGCTAGTCGCTTTGTTTCCTGAAATGTATTCTGGAGCGGTATATCCTCTGCACAATAGTACAACAGTTTGATACACATGACATAATAAAGATTTCATATGTATGAAAGATTTTGGAACTTACTGTGTTATGAGACGTGTAGTTGTAGTCCGTGAGTCACTTTCGAGTCTAGATAGACCAAAATCTGAAATTTTTGGGCACCATGAGATCATCTAGTAGTATGTTGCCTGGTTTGAGATCCATGTGAATGATGCCCTTGTCCTTGTGAAGATAATGCAAACCCTTGCAAATTCCGGTAATTATTTGGTAGCGTGTTTGCCATTCATGCCCCCTCAATTCATCTGAAGGAATAAAAGACGAGAACCTAGTATTTTAGAAAGTAATAGTCATCAAATATTTGATTTATGATTACTAAATGTTGGCGCAAATCTATACCACACCAAAGTTTAACCATGAAGATCCACACAAAAATCTTAGCTTAATTAGATGATTTGCACAAGGAACCCATGAAAACCTATGAATGCCTCTAGCAGAGGAACTAGTAGGGGAGGCTCTCGTAGGGATGTTTTAGGTTTTATGGTTGGTAGACTACCTAGAATCCCAACCACTATAAAGACAAATTAATATTGGATGGTTTCGTTTTTGGTCTATATTGTTGATTATTAACTGAATGTGTCTTTAAAAGTAGAAGAAATAGGATGATGATGTGATTAAGGAAATAACTATATATTCTATCAAAAAATGTGGTCCTGTTGGGATGTTTGGTCTGATAAACCATTACATTCAAGATGAGATAGTCCAACATAAGTTCATCTCATGAATTGTAGTGGAATGACTCCATCTCCATGCTTATTACTTTTTATATTCTATAAAAAATGATGAACGAGAAGATAAGGAACCACACACTATTTCTCAAACTAAATGGCTTTTAAATGATCACTACATTAATATACCTGAAAAGATGTTGGTCAAGGCTGCCATTTCTTATGTATTCAAAACAGAGCAACCTTTTCTCGTATATCAACCATTATAATTCTTCCTTCCAGTGTCATCGCTTGTTCTTTGGTAAAAGAACAGTAACCAAGAAATTGTACTATATTTGGGTGCTTAACCGAGATCAAACTTTTAACCTCCCGATGAAACATCTTGTCTTTAATTGTCTTGGCATTATGAAGCTTCTTCACAGCAACGGCCCCATTTCGAAGGATGCCTTGTTTAAAATCATCTTGTGAGCACAAACATAAACATTTATATCAATTTTCATACATAAACATAAACATAATCATCTTGTGAAATTTGAAGGTCTGGTGGCATAATAACTAAAGGAAAAAAGTCCAAATTACTACCCTGTGTTTTCACTCAAGTCTAGATAACCCCTAAGGTATTGTTTAGTTTATTTTACTCCGGTGGTTTTACAAACCGTGCACTTAACACCTTTTGGCACTAATCCAATCCGTTTTTGGTGACGTGGAGATGGTTTTGCAAATTAGTCATGCCACATAAGCTACTGACATGGGCACATGCAGTAATTCTTGTGACGGAGGACCACTTGCAAACTGCACATGCACATGCAGTAATTTGGACTTTAATTCACTTGTAAACTACACACGTTGTGATGGTTTGATTATTTTTTCAGCTATCTTGGTGATCCGTACTCCGGTGCATTCTACGATTAATCTGTAACAAGCTCACTACCAAGCGGCCGGCACTGACCTGTCAGCTAGAGATTTAGGTTTAGTAGTATAATAACAAGAGAGGTGGTAGCTAGAAGCAACATGCAGGCTGCAGCTATATAGATTGCTAGCCGGCCATTCCCGAGCGGCAGCCGGCAGACGACGGAGTAGCAAGAACAGAGCGGATAACGGTAGCCATGGCGCTGGAGACGCACCGCTCGTCGACCAGTCGCTATATATAGTCACGACGACGTCCTTCACTCGTGAGGCAGAATGGGCAAACATGGGGTTATGTGTGCCTTTAATTTTCAAGCCATGTCAGTCTGCTTATGTGGCATGATTAATTGTAAAACTGCCGCCACATCACCAAAACCGGATTACATTAGTGCCAAAAGGTGTTAAGTGCACCGGTTTGCAAAACCACCGGAGTAAAATAAACTAAATAATATCTTAGGGGGTTATCTGGACTTCTATGAAAACACAGGGTAGTAATTTGGACTTTTTCCATAACTAAATTACCTTGTAAACAATTCCACATCCGCCGCAACCAATTTTTTTTCCTGTCCGAGAAATTTCCTGTGATGCTATGTAGAAGTGCAAAATCTAGAGGGCTGGGTTCCTCATTTTCATTAATTATGCGCTCTAGGATGTTGAGCTCCATATACGCTTTGATTATCGGAGTTAGGCGGTCGCGACTTGCGCCCCTCCCAGGCAGCGACGGGGAGGGCGAAACTGGGCCCCGCGAGCCCCAGGCTGCGGCAGAGCTCGCCGACCGACCCTTTCACGCAGCCGACGCGAGGTTCAAGGCCGGCGGCAAGGTCTAGGGAGCGCGAGGGGTCGCGACTTGCGCGCCTCCCGTGCAGCGACGGGACGGCGAAACTTTCGGCCCCTCGAGAGCCCCAGGTTGCGGCAGAGTCACCGACCCTCCGCCCCCACTCCCACCGCGGGGCTGCTGGAGTCCATGGAGGCAGCCACCGCCGCGCCGCGGCGGCCGGAGGAGGACGACGACGAGGGCGAGCCGGAGGAGGAAGACGATGACTTGTTACGGCTCGCGGTGGCCGGAGGAGGACGACAAACGAGGGCGAGCCGGAGGAGGAAGACTACGACTTGCTACGGCTCCACCAGAACATCTGATCCATACAAGGAGCGCAGCTCACACCTAGAACTTGAGCTCCATGGGAGCGCGTTGGAATTCGGACTGGATTTCGCACCGGCTGTTGTGCCGCAGCATCGGGAAGGAAGGATTGGGGGAGGAGGGAGGAGCTCGGCTGCTTGTGGCAACGGCAAGGGTATGGCGTGCGCCGTGGCGTCGTGGTGGTGGGAAGTGACAGTGCAAAGAAGAGACCTTGGTGGGAAGTGACAGTGCAAAGAAGGGTATGGCGTGTGCCGTGGCGCTTTCGGGTCTATGCCAGGTTGGTCCTCCTCCTTTTGGTCTTAGTGGTCGTCGTCGTCGTCCTCCCATTCCCACTTGAAATTTGAATCGACCTTTCGTCGGCGGGCGGCTTGTCCGTCCTTAACCGAAGACGACGACCACAGCCTCAGGACCTGATCCTCCATCGCCTCACCACCATTGCCACCGCCGTCACCCACGGCCGCCGCCGTATTCGGCGCGGCCACCAACAACACCACCAGCGCACCCATTGCACTACGTGACGTAGGAGGTGGATGGTTCGCCGGCGGGCAGGCGATCGAGTGGGTGCATGGCTGCATGCACACGGCAAGCAGCGTATGTCTTGGCTTGCAAGCGTGCAGTGAGTTGTACCAGTACACAGGCTAGCTATAGAGCTGGCAGGGGAGAGTGAGCGAGCAGAGGGATCGAGATGATGAGGTCGGTGGTGGAGATGGATCGATCGAGTAGGAGGAAGAAATAGGAGGGGGAAGAAGATGAGGACTTGAAATGCAAGTGAATGATAGAAAAATGAGCGTGCGACAGAGGGAGGTGTGGTTTATGCTTTACTCATCCTCTGAAAAAAGAAGGAAAAAAACAAACCAAAGGAAGCCCTGCCATCTAGCCCCTTTCTTTTCCTTTTCCTTGGCATAATTATTTCTGCCATGGTGTATTTGGATGTATCATGTATTTGCCGGTACGTACGTACATAATTATTTCTTGAAAGGCAATGCTAATATATAAGTGTAGTGGTTTTTTTTTTTTTTTTTTGACAACTAAACATGCATGTATTAATTAGCAGCACGAAGCTGCAAGGACCTCCACAAGAGGAAGGTTTATAGAGGTCAGTGCTCCACTAAGTGGACACTGATGATCGTTGCCTACATATGAGCAGCCTGGAGAATAAGATTGTGACTGAATTACAGGGGCCGTATAGGCAAGCCTAGCTAAAACATCAGCTGTGGTATTGAGGTTCCTGCTGATTTTGAACACCTTGGCATTTGAATTGACGGTCGCGTTGTCGAATATTTCAGTGTAGGTCTTCATTCTCCAGTCGCGGGGTGGGAGTGATCCTCCGAGTTGAGGAAGAGCACCAGGCTGGCTGCAATCGAGAGAAAGGAGACATTGCCGAGGTTGAGGTGAACTGAAAAGAAGTCCCGCGAGCGCCATCTTTGCCTACGCCATGATGACCGAATAGGTCTCGGTCATTGTGGCCCCGATGTAGATGGTGTTCGATGGTTGGACCTGCGTGTTAACAAATAAGATGCCAATACCTGCCCTTCTTGTGTGATGGTGACCCTGGTCCGGTGCAGTGGATGCATCCACAAAGCACGTGACCCCTGGAAGTGTGGCCGACATGTGGATGGAATACCTGTCCAACAAGCTTCCTGCAAAACGAGGATCCATACCTTGTACTGGTCGTTGAACTTGACTGTGGTGGAAGCTGTTCATCGTTGGGTCGGCAGGGAGGGGTATAGTGTCGGGCCGACCTCCTTGATGAGCTTCCTGGTCACCTATAGCTTGCAAATAAGTTTGAATATGTGCTCTTGCCGCAGCATGAACCTGAAAAGCAGTCCAAGTTTTTGCCTGGTATCTATTTTCATTGCGGGCCTTCCAAATGTACCACATGGTGAATAAAGTAGTGGAAAGAATAGAATCAGTAGGGTTATTGGTAATGAGTAGAGGTAGAGAAATTTGTATGCCATCCTCCATTTGAGTAATAACATGTGTTTGAAGGGGAGGTTCAGCAGTTGCCCATACCTGCATTGGAAGGTCACATTGGAAGAACAAATGGTTGTCATTTTCAATAGCACCACAATAAGTACAGTGTTGGTCTGTGTTGGAAGAGTATCTTCCCCTGCTCTCTCCCCTGCTTGCAATGGCCCTTCTAATAATTCTCCAAGCAAAGGTTTTTAGAAGGGGAGGAATGGTTTTACTTTTCCAAACTTTTTGCAAGATTAGGTTTGCATCATGGCTAATGCTTCTAGATCCATTAGGTGGAAGGTTGTGGTTCTGTTGTGAGCCTAAGTGGGTGTAAATAGCTTTGGTGGTGCAAATGCCATTGGTAGCGAGGGGACCATCCGAGGATGTCATGGTGAGTGGAGTTGACAATTTGTGTGTTTTGAATAGCCCGGACAGCTTCGGAGAAAAGGTGTTATTTAGGAGTTGCTGATTCCAGGTGTAGGTGCCAGGAAACCAAAGGTCAGCCACAGTAGAAGGCAGCGGGTAGGTGGTTACAGGAAGGATGAGATGACCATGGATATCTTTCCAGATAGTGGTCTAGGGGGTGGACCAAATGGAGCTGTTCCCTGCATGAAGTTGGTAAACTGCATTGGAGTCAAGGTGATGTCTTACCTGCAGCACAGAGGACCAAAAAATGGATTTGGAAGTATTAGTAGGTGCAGTCCAGAAGGAATTGTATGGGTAATATTTAGATTTGAGGATGGAAGACAGGAAAGGATTTTTGAGAGTAGCAACATTCCAGGCTGAATGAATGATTAAGCTTTGATTAATGGCTTCCATATTTCTTATACCAAGCCCTCCTTGTTCTTTTGGCTTGCACATATCCTCCAACGACCTGTAAGCAATAGGGTTTGTGTCTTGTTCCTCCTGGATGCCTGCCCACCAAAACCTTCTAATAATGGTGTTAATCTTTTTCTATAAAGGTCTTCGAAAAAAGAACCGTAGACATATAATAGATAGGAATAGAAGAAAGAACAGATTTAATATATTGCAGCCTACCGGCATGGTTGAGCTTGTTAGCTTTAATGGTACCAAACTTAGCAAGGAACTTACCGTAGATGAACTCATAGGCCTTGTTTTTGTCTTTATGGCTGAAAATCACGGGGTGACCAAGATGCATGGTTCTAGGTTGAAGATTTTGAACAGGAAAAATAGCCTTGATATCATTTTTAATATTGATAGGGACATTCTTGCTAAAGTAAATAGAAGATTTTTGGAGGTTCGGGGTTTGACCTGATTGGTTGCGTAAATCGTAGAGAATTGTTTTGATGAGTTGAGCCTCTTGAACTGATGCTTGCCCGCAGAGTATTAGGTCATCTGCAAAAAAAGTGAGTGTATAGCGGGGCCACCTGTCCCTAAAGTTACCCCCGTGAGATTATTATTGTGAAGGCTCTCCCATGTAATCTGATAGAAAGTTCATTGATAGCTATTACAAACAAGTAAGGGGAGAGGGGATGTTGGTATTTGTTAACTTACGAGAGAAATAGATCCGCTAGCGCACGGATGTCCAAAGTGAGCATTTCACCCGAAGGGTTTTAAATATCGAATCCACGAGGAAGATATGATAGGCGTTCAAATGATTAAAGACAAAGATAGAATACTAATGAGATTTTGTAGTAGTTAGCATATACTTAAACAAGGTAAGCCAATAATAAATAGTAATAAGGTAAATGAGACAAAGTGAGGCACACACGTGGTGAGTATAGCATAAGATTAATTCCTAGTTAGATTAGGATTGGATTTATGACAAAGGGACAGTTCTTAGGTAGCATACAAAGACTCTACTAAATGTTTAGACAGCATAGCATAAGATCATATATATATCAAAACCATAGATAAGAATGTGCACCCCGAAGATTACTTAAGAAAATCGGGGAACGAAACAAGATAATCCCAAGAACCATTATCGACTAGTCTTATACACGGGGATGGATTGCAAAGGACTCAATAGTGCCGTCACCACTACGATCTACCACACGACCCGGCATATAAGGTGAATCCGCAAGTAAATTATATCTAAGCACAATGCTTACATACTCTCTACTACCTAGCACACTCGAGTAATATACTAGGAGCTCTCTACGAATAAGCGCGTTGAATTATTATGAATAATGATCATATCAAATATGCCATGACTAGAATAAAGTAAAAATAGAATAATTGCATGCATAGTAATGAAATAGCACAAAGGTGTATGAGAACAATAATAATATTGATCCATAGTGTAACTTCTCGATCCGTAACCTGAAAGCAGATGCTCTCTCTTCTCTAAACTCGACTTTCTATCTAAACTAGGCTCTAGATCTAGAGCGATGAATTAGCTATCCTATCTCTTGGTGGCGCCTCCTCTTCTCCCTGCCTTGGCTTCAACTTGATCTTCTTCTTGATGATGACTTGAGGCTTGAATCCGATTATGATGATGAGACGGGGGGGAGCCCGGGGCTGCTTATATAGTCCCAGGAGGTGCCAGTGTTGGATTTAGATACAACTCGTGCTTCTACCGACGCCTTTCGGATCAAACCGACATTAAACAACCGGTTTAGATTGCGTCTTAGAGGCGGTGGAGGAAGGTTCCGAGACGTGGCTGACTTGGCGCCAAGCCAGCCGATCGGCCCGATTATTGTCGATCGGCCCGCAGTGGGTCCCACTCTGGGCCCCGCGATGCGTCGTGGCTTCCGGAGTCTTCTAGATGATGTTTTCTTCGGTGTCAAGTTTCGTCCATGTCGGGAGTAATCCGGAGCCTTCTAGACTTGTTTCGGAGTTGGATTGCGTTGCTACGTTAAATCGATTAAATGCGACTGCACTGCTCGTGTTTTTCCTGCTTAGTCCCCGCAATTCATAACTTTACCGAAACTCATGGAAATCATTAGTATAAACCCCTAATAAGGTTATCTAATTATATTTTAGTCTTTTTCCATGTTTAGTTGACGATTAAAAATATACGTTAACAAGTGTCAACAAACTCCCCAAGCTTACCCTTTTGCTAGTCCCTAGCAAAGCTATATGCTATAGTAGGATCGGGGAGTTGCTACTACGCTTTCATACCTCAGGAAGCTAATGTGTTTATCGAAATAAATTCTTCTCTTTAACCGGATTGCTCTCTCATACCATACCATGGGGCGTAGCCTTTTACGAATCATAAGCAAGATAAAACAATCAAGTTAAGTACCATGCCTCAAACTCTTTGATCAACTATCATCCTGGGGTTTTGCAATATTTTTCAAAAAGAAAACTCGTAGATCCTATGTATGACCCTCTTAAGTAGATGGTGGTAGTGGAGTTACACATGTGGTGGAACATACATAGTGGGATGATAGTGACGAATGGATGAGGATGAAAGGTAGTAATTAGCCTTTAGCCTTTTTCTAATATATATATATTTTTTTTTTTTTTTCAAGCATCTTGGACTATATCTCTCTTTCTAAAAATTGCTAAGACCTGGGCTGTCCATTCTTGGAGAGGTGGGCTTTGCCCCGGACTTTTGTCCATTTTTCTCTCTCCTTAGAGATGTGGGCCCTACTCACCCTGGACACGTGTCCATTATTCATCTCTAAATATATTTTTATTATTAGGGAGGTAGGCCCTTCTCGCCTAGTATGACTTTTTGTCCGTTACTCTCCCTCTCTCGCCTCACTTTTCTCTCTAAATATATTTATTTTTCTTTTTTCTTTCTTTTTTTTTTTTTTTTTTTTTTCGAATGTAGCCCGAATCTAATAAAAAACGTTGAGAGAGACATATCCAAAATTGCTAGAATTTATTTTTATAATTATGGCTAGCGGCTTGATGGGGATGCGTGCTTTCCGTGGTTAGAAGCAAAGATATTAAGTGGAGTGGGATGATCTTGATGCGAATGATAAACTCTTAAGGGTCATAGCTAAGGAACTCATCATGTAATGTTTTATAATTTTCAAAGATAAAAACCAGAATCAAGTATCTCTAGGAATATGATAAACAAAAGTAGCTCAACTTTTCATGAATCTTTATCCTTCAACGCTAAGACTCAGATTAAGCATGTGCTTCCCCACAGTGTTGGGTTTAGAGCAAATTAAGCATTTAAAGCTCTAGGAGAATCTAAGTCCGAAATGTAAGTACTTTAAGAAGAATTATGGCGAGCAACTATTCATCATTTCCTTAGCATATGTCACCAAGGTCACAAGTTAAAGAAAAGAGAGCTAACTCGCAAGCATCTAACATTTATTGGACTCTTAACACTAATACTTTTATTTAAGACTCAATAACTCTAAGCAAATATACTAACTAGCTAATACTTAAAATAGATAGGATAATAATACTTATCGTGATAATCGAGGGTGCTCTCCCCAAGCCGGATCTTGAAGTAGTCTTTTTATTCGTCCTTGGAACTTGTTCATCTCTGGGTTTTCCTTAATTGTTCTCCCCGCAAATATTAATTTCGCACATACCCGAAGGAACAAATTCTAGGATTATGTGGTGAGCCTTCATGTGCTCACATGTTTTTGTATTTTTATTTTTATGCCGCCACAACAAGGGGGTGCTTGCATGGGGCTTTTAAGGAACTAATGCAAATGTAGCAAACATAATTTTGTGATTTTCTAATGCAGGTTTTTTTTTTTTAAAAATAAAAATGCTTAAAGGAAACATGCTAATTGAAATATGCTATGCAGAAAAATTAAATATGCGAGATAAATACCGAGTTACCTCTCGGCGAGAGTTTCAGTACTTACTCTCGTGGCGTCTTTGTCATCTATGGAATCTCGCCGGGATGTCGCGGTATGCAGTGCGATGCCTTCAATGATCTCGATGAGTGGCGTAGATGAGGTAGCCGACGGTGTTTGATAGGTCGGTGACGCGGTGGTGGTAGGTCTTCCGAAGGTGTACTCTTGTTGTCTCCCTTGGTAGGCGTGTCTTCTTTCTTCCTCCAAGCTTGTTTCTTCGGTGGAGACCTTTACGGGAGTGGGCTGGTTCGGCGTGCTTGGTTGGTGGAGCCGGGTGGACTTTTTCTTGAATCTTCTTGATGTCTTCCTTGTCCGTCGGCTCCGTATCCAACTTGTGATTTCTCTAGCGTCTTGTTCTTCTTAGGCTTGCTTATTGAGTGCTTCGTCGATCTTGAAGTTGCGTCTTTTTAGGATTGTGATCCCGAGGATGGCATCACCCATGTTCCTTGCTTATTGTGCATGTTGTAGGCGGGACATTAACGGCACAAAGTTTGTCCCGCTCACAAAGTCAAGGTAGAGATCAAGTGCATGGGCTCTGGCGGTGGGAAAACACCAACGTAACCAAAATTATATTCATTCTACTCTAACCTTGAGCACATATAACCATGGTAGCATAATGTGTTTCATTTATTTGTGACAAAGGTGATAAGATCGGGGCGACGGGTATGAATGTGACATTTATAACATAGCAAACTAACGGGTAGAGAAAATAAAACTAGAGAGACAAGGGTAAGAACAACTAAGAGCTCACATGTTGAGCTATTCAGATTAATCTAAGTGAGGTTGTGAGCTAACATATTTAACTCCTTAGTAAGCATGCCATGATTAGAGTAAAGCTTTATCGATTAGGACACTTACCTTAAGATGTTACCTTTATTGTAGAATCATGGCAACATCGTAACACCTCATGGTGGTTCTCTCGTGGCATGTGTGGTAGTTGAGCGTCTTGTCCTCTTTTCCCTCATATCATCTTCCCTTCATTTTTTACGTGTCGAACGGTGGGAGTCCGAGAGGAGGGAGAGTCTTGTCGGATCATCTTCTAGTGGAATTGGTCTTCCTCCCCAAGCTCAAACTCGTGGTCACTTTCGGCGCTTAAAGTCGTTTGACTGTTCATCATCTCCTTGAGTGTGTTGTGACTGTCGGTCTTGATGGAATCTTATTGTGTTCGTCCCTCTCCCTTGCATCGATCCATTTTCTTTTCTCTTCTCTTTTTTTTTTTAATCGCCCAAGGGATGAGGATGCCGATACCGATGGATCTTCCTTTGTCAATTCTTCTTCATCTTCCTTTACTTACGGTTGACGAAAGGATGCTCATTTGAGATGTAAACTTGGAGTCCCTCCTTGATTAGCTTTGTCCTCTAACGACGTGGTGTGGAGTGTTCTTCTTGATGGTGTGTAGCACACTTTGGTTGTCTTGATGATCAAGGGAGAAACCTCATTGGTGACAACCTTGTCCTCCATGGTCTCTCGGGCATCATTGTGACTTCTCTTTGTACTTGGCCCGTCATTGATTGGAGTGCGTTCCTACCGGTGTATTTCTTGTGTAGGTGATGAGAGCAAGCAAGTCTTTGACAAGATGATGTAGGTTGACGTTGATCCTCGCTTCTCATCGGCCTCCCGGCTTGGTACTCCTCTCTGTTTTTGTAGTGGAAGTGGTAGTGAGGTAGGTCCATGAACGTGCCCACCACGATTCTTTTTCCTCAAGAATGTATTAGTGGACATATACCCGAAGGATAGCAATGATATTGAAAGAAAAGGGTTATTGTCCATATGATTTATTTGTGCTAACATAATGATGGTTCTTTAAAAACTTAGCACGCTTATATATATTTGTTTTTGTTTTATTATTATTATTATTATATTTTTTTTTTTTGAAGCGGTACCGCACTTAAGCGTGGCTAAGGCAAAGGTAACTTGCAACAAAAGACAAATTGAGTATTTAGGCACTTACAGTTCGTCCTTTCATAAGGAGTGAGTTGAGTCTTCTTTTGCGCAGAGTTGTTGGAGTTCGTCACATACCTTGCCTAAGCTAATTTCTTTTCCCAAATTGGATTTGATAATTTTACTCGCAGGGGTTAGTCTAACAAAGATAACCGGAATCTACTAAAGTATACTATTAGTCCAAAAATCAACCTAGACATAATGTCCAACTCAATTTAAGAAGGCAATTTAATCTAAACACCACGTTTAATTTAAAAGCCTTTAGAAACGAAATCAATACACCTTGCGGTTTCAGGAATCAAACTAAACACCATGTTTAACTCGAGCCATGAAAACAAATTAAACTAAGCATCATGTCAAAGGTGTATGAAGATACTTCAAAACTTAAGCATACTATAGCAAAAGAGGTAGCATAAAAAGTACTATAGAGATGAAGGGGTATGATCATGGTGAGACTAATATGACTATTCAAAAGTTTAAAGTCCATGAGCAAGACCGTCTCACGTTCGATCATACTTACCTTTTACTCACAAATAGAATTTGTGAGTTGTGCGCGACTTCTTATCCGTCACTTGAAGATGTGATTCGAATTCTTGTGACGACGACTTGGGCAGTGGTTCCAATGTTGATGGTTCATGAAGTTCAGTACACTTGGATTCTCCCCAACGTAGGTCGCCGGAAAGTTTTAATCAATTACCCCGCATAAGATAGACTAATAGACAATACACGGGTAATTACGTTTTTAAGCGAGAGGTGCTAAGTAGCAAAATCCACACTTAATATTCATCTATCAATAATCAAAAGAGTAGCTATCAAAATCTTCCCGACACCGGCGCCGGAAATGCTTGTTGGTATTTGTTAACTTACGAGAAATAGATCCATAAGCGCACGGATGTCCATGAGCATTTCACCCCGAAGGGTTTTAAATATCGAATCCATGAGGAAGATATGATAGGCGCTTCAAATGATTAAAGACAGGTGATAGAATACTAATGAGATTTTATAGTAGTTAGCATATACTTAAACAAGGTAAGCGAATAATAAATAGTAATAAAGTAAATGAGACAGGCGAGAGGCACACACGTGGTGAGTATAGCATAAGATTAATTCCTAGTTAGATTAGGATTGGATTTATGACAAAGGGACAGTTCTTAGGTAGCATACAAAGACTCTACTAAATGTTTAGACAGGGCATAGCATAAGATCATATATATATCAAAACCATAGATAAGAATGTGCACCCGAAGATTACTTAAGAAAATCAGGAACGAAACAAGATAATCCCAAGAACCATTATCGACTAGTCTTATACACGGGGGATGGATTGCAAAGGACTCAATAGTGTTTGTCACCACTACGATCTACCACACGACCCGGCATATAAGGTGAATCCGCTAAGTAAATTATATCTAAGCACCATGCTTACATACTCTCTACTACCTAGCACACTTTCGAGTAATATACTAGGAGCTCTCTGAATAAGCGCGTTGAATTATTATGAATAATGATCATATCAAATATGCTATGACTAGAATAAAGTAAAAATAGAATAATTGCATGCATAGTAATGAAATAGCACAAAAGGTGTATGAGAACAATAATAATATTGATCCATAGTGTAACTTCTTGATCCGAAACCGGAGCGGATGCTCTCTCTTCTCTAAACTCGACTTTCTATCTAAACTAGGCTCTAGATCTAGAGCGATGAATTAGCTATCCTATCTCTTGGTGGCGCCTCCTCTTCTCCGCCTTGGCTTCAACTTGATCTTCTTCTTGATGATGACTTGAGGCTTCAGATCCGATTATGATGATGAGACGGGGGCCTGGGGGTCGCTTATATAGTCCGGAGGAGGAGGTGCAGTGTTGGATTTAGATACAACTTCGTGCTTCTACCGACGCCGGGATCAAACCGACATTAAACAACCGGTTTAGATTGCGTCTTAGAGGCGGTGGAGGAAGGTTCCGGAGACGAGGGCTGACTTGGCGGCCAAGCCGGGCCGATCGGCACGATTATTGGGCCGATCGGCCCGTAGTGGGTCCCACTCTGGGCCCCCGATGCGTCGTGGGCTTCCGAGTCTTCTAGATGATGTTTTCTTCATTGTCAAGTTTCGTCCCATGTCGAGGAGTACTCGGAGCCTTCTAGACTTGTTTCGGAGTTGGATTGCGTTGCGTTCGTCGATTAGATGCGGCTTTGCGAATTCCGGTGTTTTCTGTTTAGTCCCCTGCAATTCATAACTTTACCGAAACTCATGGAAATCATTAGTATAAACCCCTAATAAGGTTATCTAATTATATTTTAGTCTTTTTCCATGTTTAGTTGACGATTAAAAATATACGTTAACAAGTGTCAACAGGGGCAGCCCTGCCGTAGTCCTCTCTCGAGAAGTGAAGTATTGGGTAGGTTCATCATTGACAAGAACGCAAATTGCGGGAGGAAATACACTTATATATGAGATTGACAAACCTCGTCATTGAGTCCCGCCTTTTTGAGAGCGTCCTTAATGAAGTGCCACTCAAGCTTTGTCAAAGGCTTTTAGCGAGATCAATTTTCAAAAGGAAAGCATGTTTCTTCCAACTTTTCAAATTGAAAGAGTGAATAATCTCTTGAGTAATGATAACATTGGAAGATATGTGCCTGTGTGCAATGAAAGCTGACTGAGCTTGGTCAATGTACCCCGGAAGATGCCGCTAAGACGGTTGGCTAAGGATTTAGTTAGAATTTTATAAATGACATTGCAAAGACTAATAGGTCTAAAGTCTTTAGGCTTAGTAGGTTGAGTAACTTTAGGAATGAGAGTTATGAAAGTCTGATTAATATCAGGAGGCAAATGTGCATAAGTGTAGAATTCATGTACCACTTTGTAGATATCCTCCTTTGCCCAAGGCCATGCCGACTTGTAGAAAGTTGCATTGAGTCCATCCGGGCCTGGAGCAACATTGTTCCTCATGTCCTTGATGAGGTCATGTGTTTCCTGCATAGAGGGTACTGAATAAGTGTACCTGAATTCAGAAGCTCTTTGTACCGCCTCCTCCTCCCGTTCTTGTTGTTGAGTCCGAGAGTGTGGAGGAGCAAGGCCGTGTTGGGAGGTCTCTTCCAGGTGAATGTGGTTGTGCTGATGGCTTGAAAAAGTTGGCATGTGATTCATACTGCTGAGTTGATGGGTATCGGGGTGTATATGTTGGTGCTGAAGGCTAGAAGAAGTCGGTGTGTGATTTGTACTCGCCGGCCGATAGGTGTCGGGGTCTATTTGTTGGGAATGGGACTGGGTGGTTGTAGTGTTGCTGGCTTGGGAGGAAAAGATGTCGGTGAAATAGGAAATTAATGTCTGAGCGAGTTGATCTGGGGTAGTGGAGCTAGAGCCATCCGGATTGGTTAGATAAGTGATCCTATTTTTCCTATTCCTCTTGATAATGGCTTTGTAGAAGAAAGAAGTGTTTACGTCCCCCTCACGAGCCCGTTTTTCTTGGGCCGTTGAATATGGTATTTTTCTTCTTTGTCAAGTATGTCCTCGGTGTTTGTTTGTGGAGGCTTTCTTTGGAGAGAGTGATCTTGTTGGGATGGGTGAAGATTTTGTTGATCTAGGATTTGGGATTCTATTCTTTCTAACAGGATCTTATTATTGGGTTTCTTCCTCCTCCATTTCTTGAGATCTGCAGCAAGATACTTGGTTTTCTGCGTAAAAAACACGGTTAGTTGAGCAAGTCCAACTTCTTTTTTGCGGTGTCATGATAATCGGCATCCATAATCCACCGCCAAAACGAAAGGGTTTTTTAGCGAGGACGTTGTGAATTAAGAACAAGCAAGAATGGGGGCATGATCACTATACATCATAGGCAGGTGATAAATAGAAGTATTTGGAAACATCAAACACCATTCAGCATTAGCTAAAAACCGATCAAGCCTTTCATAAGTAGGTGTAGAAGAGAACCGTTTGTTAGTCCAGGTATACGCGGGACCACTATAACCAAGATCAAAGAAACCACAGTGCTTCACATAACCACAGAATTCAGAAATACGAGCATGATCAGCAGTAGTAGGACCAAGTTTCTCACTTGCATGCATAATGTCGTTCATATCACCCATACAAAGCATGGGCAAACTAGCATTAAGTTCTACGAAGTTTAGGATACTATCCCGATAACACTAGACATAAGGTGATGGGGATCACCATAGACACAAAACTAGACCATAATGGAGGTGGCTGGCTTTATTTGTACATAAGGCAAAAATGTAGTGATGGTTGTGGTCTACGATAGTAACATCCACCTCATCACTCCAAATCAGCCAAAGGCCTCCTGATTGACCATTCGAGGGAACCACAAAAGCATCACTAAAATTAAAATGATTTTTAATAGAGGTCTTAGAAATGGAAGAGTTGCGAGTTTCAGAAATAAAACAAACTTGAGTTTTAGTAGATACCAGAAGTCGGGAGAGGTGCGCCATCGTGGAACTGCGGAGGCTCCCGCCCACTCCTCTGCAGTTCCAGGCTCGGTGCGTCATGGCTCTGGGGGCGCCCTGTCGGCCGGCGCCTGAGCCCAAGTCGAAGCCTGTCGTTGATGCTGAGGACGAAAACAGACAGGAGGAAGCCCACATTGAGTTGCATAATCAGCTTGAACCCGAAACTGCAGCACTGGTTCCTGAAGCTCGCCCATGTACTTGGCGAGAGTGTTGCCTGTGTTGGCCCACGGGTCGTAGAAGATAGGCAACAGGTAGCTGTTGATGAAGACGTTGGCACGCATGGCCAGCACATAGTAACCCACGCCAAAGAAATTGCCCTTCACCACATTGCCGATCTTGCCACGCATGAACGCATGCGTGCTCTGGAATAGCGAGTTGTACATGGGGAGCTTGCTGCGGTCGTTGCACAGCGTGGATATCGGCGTGCAGGTGAGCATCAGCCTGATTGCCAGAGCGGCAAGAGCACAATCTTGTGTGTGACGCAGTTTCCCCTGCCCATGGCGACGACCGCAATGGGCACCTCCATCCCAGAGTTCCTTCGAACTCCGGCGCTGCTTCACCCCCGCCCCACTGCAGCGCCGACGACGCCACACGAGGAGCGTCCCCTCCTCCGAAGCAGCAACGCGGCGGAACTTGACGGGGACGGCTTCTGTTGCTGTAGTCGTACTGGTACGGCCGGTCGGAGATGCCCTGGAGGTAGTCGTACTGCTCTCGAAACCAGATCGTCGCGATGTGCAGCAACGCCGATAGCCACTGCATCAGCGACGCCTCCTGCTTGTTAAAGTTTCGCGGTAGGATAGTCGTGGACTTGGTCTTCCAGCACCATGGCGGGGCGCACAGCCGGCGAAGTCCGAAGGCTTCTTGCGCATGGTGGCTCAGCCTCCAGCTATCCTCGCACGAGCGGCAGGCGTGGCTATCGCCACCACAGATCTGGGTCGTCGTGGCTCCGCTCTCCAAGAACGAGTCTTCAATTGCAGCGAAGGGGATCTGCTCCGTTGCCAGGGGATCAAAGGCCAGCTTGATGCCAGGAGGAAGATCCCAGGCGACGATGGCGAGGCGGATGGGAGCTCTGGCGCGAGGTAGCGGAGATCGATGGGGATTGGAGCCGCCGCCGCTTGGTTTATTATCAGTGGAATCGAAGAGGAACTCTCAGCAGAGGCTATTGAATCGTGCACGGTGGGGATCGATTTGAAGCGCAGATCAAGGGGATTCAGATGGTGGAGGCTGGTGGATTAATCTGTGGAAAACGGATTGAGGATCTGAGGAGGATTAAGGTGAGAAGGTAGGGTACGGCATATCGCCCAAAGCACAGAGGCACAAAACAGTAGGGGTTAGATAAAAATTTGGACTATCCGCACTTCTTCGTCTTTTTAACTCCATACTCTAAAAAGGAATATTCCATCCTAATCATCAAGATTCTCTCGCTTTATTTACGTTTAGTTGCAGACTCGTCCATACTTTACAAAGATACTTATTCCAACCATTTTCAATGGGGCCCACTTGTAATGTTATTTAAATATATCCATGTGAGATCTAGTTTTGAAGTATTTATCACTACGAATTCAACGGTGTAATCGAATTTAATTTGGATTTTTAGTTTGTGAGTTATAATAGTTTTTAGATAGTCTAAATCGTGGGGCCCGCAAAATGCCCATGCCCTCCCCTCCCCTGCCTCTGGCGCGCATCATGCCGCCGCCGCGCGTCGACATTGGCCTCGCTTGCGCACGCACGGGAAGGCCGCTCTACTTCCCGAAAAAGTCCGGTCTTTGGAGGATAACGGGGCTCTCCCAGTATGGCGCCGCAAGGGTTTTTACCGAAGGTGCGTCATCGGAGGAAGGGAGATACAAAGACCGGTGCGGGCATGTACCACCGCCGCGGGAAAAACCACGTCAACTTGGTCGTGGTGGTGTTCGGTTCGAGCATGTTCGAGCGCCACAAACAAACATTATAAGGGGGTGTTTAGTTGGTGAAATATTTTGGGTTTGGAAACTGTAGCCCCTTTCGTTTGTATTTAGTAATTATTATCCTACCATGGACTAACTAAGCTCAAAAAGATTCGTCTCGTACTTTTACGCTAAATTATGTAATTAGTTTTTTATTTACCTACATTTAATGCTTCATGCATGCGTAAAAGCGAGGCATGTGCTTTGCGTGCGAGAGGAATCCGGCTACATTTGGCCAGCCGTTATAAATGTCTTATTATATAATATATACATAAGTACTAATAAGGGTGTTTCCAATGGTGATCAAATAACTAGCTAGGAGGAAGTATTGGTTATGAGCAACAATTTACAAATAGCTAGCTAAATGAGGTATAAAAATAATAAAAAAGTAACACTTTTATTGGCTATTAAGAAGAGACCAAATAGCTAGCGACTCCCAAATAGGTAGCGACTAATAAATACCTAATACCTAATCTAGTTCGATCTTCTAGAAACATCTCTCTCACATAGCTCTCAGCTATTGTATTTGTTTTTTTTCTTGTTTATATGTCTCATCAATCTAGCTATTGACAAATTGTTATTGATAGCCAATAGAATTCCCCTAGCTAGCGATTTGGTAACAATTGAGGCACCCTAAGTATATTAATTTCGTACCCTAAGTATACTAATTTTGTAGGTCTAGGTGGAAGTTGGATGTCCATGGATGTCCAATGGATACCCTCTAGTTCAAAAAAATGAACTAGGAAGAGATGGTCCCCACCAAAATTTGAATTTCTAGGTCATTTGTCAAAATCCATGTATGTCCAAATTAGGTTGGTCTTCCACCTGTTTGTAGGTGTAGGAGTAGTATCCTCGCCGGCGCCACAGCATATTTATAGTAACAAAACTACTCAAATATAAAACAATATAGAGGTGTAGCACTGTTTCCATGATGGAATAGCCAAATAAAAAATTGCATAAATAAAATAATTAGCACTGTTTCAAACAAAAACCATTCATTTCATCGTTGCTGCCTGATAAAACACGACATCCAAGATTTGATCAATGAATGAAGCTGCATTGAATATTTACCTGAAGTATATTAGGTAATAGCTAATCTCTTTGTTCTCTTTGTCAAGTTCAGCCATTTTTTTTTTTGAAACGAACCGGCGGGAGAACTGCCCGCTATATTAAAAAGGAGGAGACGCCCGCACGGCGCAAGTTACAAAGAAAAACAAAACGCAAAAAGAAAGGAAAAAACTAAACTAAAAAAACTAACTAAAAACCTCACCCGGTTGGATTGGGACATCAACGCGGGTTACCACTCAACGCCAACAAGGCCAAGACTCTAAACAACCACAGCGGCCAGAGGAGGCGGAACCAACCGCCACCCACAATCCACACAAGTGCGGTCCGAGAACCACGGGAGAAATCTGGCACCGAAGATAACAAAGGGGCGGACAGCACCACACCGAAGGCCACCGCCATGCAGGGACCCCTACGCCGTAGTGCCGTTTGCAACTGCCGCCTCCGGGCGGAGGAAAAACACCAAGACCGAGCCTCCACAACAACGCGGGGGACCTCGCCGCATCCGCCGTTGGACTCCTCTCTTGTGCGCTGGGGCCTCCATGCCACGCCCGCCACAACGCTCATGCTCCGGTCTCGTTTCAAAGGTTGCCGCCAAAACAACGAGCAAAGCTACCCCACCCACGATGATCATCTTGAAGCAAACCACACCGCCGCCCATGCAGTCGGCGTTCTCTCGTAGCATCTCCGTGCAAAAGATTGCCGCCGTCGAGCCGGAAGAACGGGGTTGTCGCTTGCGCCATCTTCCGACGTTGTACCACACCGGGTGGTTCCAGCCATGCTGAAAAAACCCGCCGCAGTCCGCCCGCAAGCGAGTCGGCCCCGATGCCGTTCGCGCAAAGCGCCGCCCACGTGACGCATCCCGCACCGCGACCGGCAATTGCAGGTGCAATGCCGCCGCCGCGATCCGCTGCAGCGGCCGGACGACAAAAAGAGATGACACCGTCCACCAAACAAGAAAGCAGCCTCCTCTCCCGCGGTGAAGCCAACACCCTTCACGCCTTCGACAACAACGGAAGAGTCAACACTGGGCGAAGCTGCCTAAAGCGGTTGACCGGTAACGCCGAAAGCCGGCAGGTCTCTAGAGACGACGCCTCAAGGAGGGTACGACGCCAATGGCGCCGCCGCCGCCGTCCGATAGATGGACGGGGGTTTTCACCCGAGACGTTGTGCGGTAGGGGTGTAGCTCCCTCATGGCGCCCCCAACGGGAGAGCGACATCAATGACGCCGCCGCCATGCCACCAGCATGAGCCGGGCGAAAGCTTTCGCTTGGAGCATCCATCCCCTCGCCGCCGCGCGCTGCAACGAGGCACACCGGCATCACCACCGCGACAGCCCATCGAGAGCAACTCCACCGTCGCAATCAATGTACCGCGACCGCCGAAATTCCGCTCCTCGCCGCGCTCCTCCCGCCACCTTCGCCGCACCACCACCGACGTCGGTCGGCGAAAGCAGCACCGCGGTCACCCCGCTGTCGCACAACACGCCAAAGTCCAGCCACCACGCATCTCCCTCCTCCACGCCGCGGCCGCCGAGCCAGGCGGCCGCGACTGCCCCCGCAGCAAGCGCATGCCGGGGCCACCGGGCGCCGAACCACCACAAACGGCGCCGAACCGCCCCACGGGACCTCCATCCGCCGCAAGCGCGCCCCTCGGGACCTCCATCCACCGTCTCGCCGCCCGCTGGGACCCCCATCCGTCGCGCCGCCGCCGTCGCCGGAGCCGCGCCGGAGTTGACGCCGGCGCTTCTCGCTCTCCACCGCTGCACGCCGCAGATCCGGGTCGGGACGGCCGGATCCGCCATGGGGCCGCCGGATTCGCGACCGACCGCCGCCGCCGTCACCTCGCCGGGCGCGCCGACCCGCGCGCACCCTCCGCCGCCCCAGCCCTCGCCGAGAAAGGATGGGAAAGGCCCGCCGCCGCCGGTCCCGGGAGGCCCGCGGCGCCTTCCCTGGCAGCCCTCTCCGGCGGCGGGAAGGGATGGTGGGGGAGGGGCGAAGAGGCTGGGTGCGGGCGCCGCCGCCCGTGTCGCCGAGCGGGCGACGCGGGGCCTCTGTTGTTCTAGAATGCAACGTTTGATTCGAGCGTGTTGCCTGCTTGTGAGGAACTAAGTTCAGCCATGAGATCATCAACAGAAGTCGTCGTGGTAGGCAAAGAGGTCATGCTACCACTACCAGAAGTGATGGACGAATTGTGCTCATCATCCTCATAGGACGAATCGTGGTAGGCAAAGGGGTCATGCAATGAACGTAGGAGAACATGGCAAGCTGTTGTAGCAACGATGTGAACTTAGCCACAAGGTATTTAAATTAAACTAGGCATATGGCTTCTAAGGCTTCTTTTGGAGCTCGTCAATCTTCCCAGCCATGGCGACTACCGTCTTTCCAAGGTCCTCAATCCTCTTAGCCATGGAGTCCACCTTCTTTTCGAGCTCATCGATACGCAGGTCTTGAATTGTTGGGGAATGCTCAAACTGTCAGAAGATAAAGTTCATGAATGAATGCCCAGATAAAGTTCATTTTGCCATAAGAGTGAAATAAATGGGACTAACATTGACTTCATAGCATAACCAAGAATTCATAAAATACGAAATATTATAAAGCAACCAGAAACCACCAGCTACTACATGGAAACAATGATTTTCCTTAAAAAAAAATGGAAACGATGAAAGTAAATGAATTTCAATATGAGAAGTCATAAGCGAATAAGATCTTCCAAAAATGAGAAAAAGGAATTCAAAATTCTAGCAAGACTGATGAGGCTGACATCCAAACCTGAGCTCACAAGTCAACAACCAGTTGGAACTTGGAACCAATTGACTTGTATAATCTGCTACTGTAAATATGAACAGATGAAACTGCACTAATCCACTGCTAGAATTTCTCTTAATAGCTATACTGCTAGAGATTCTCTTAATAACTATATACTACTATAATTTCTCTTCTACAGTAATAAGTATACCTGACTGAGTCAAAGATCATGCAGGAGGTAAAATAAGCGATATCTTCCATACTCGGATCGGCCGAGATCTTATCAGCATTATATTGCAGTAGTGTGACACAACAGTGGAGATTAAATATGTCTCTGTTTCAAATCTTCCATTCCTTCTTGACAAATAAAGGAGCACGTACAGAGGGGAGGGGTTGCAGACCACTATTGAATTTCAGGAAGATTTTCATATTTGTCACTACAAATTATCCAGCCAAAAACTACCCATCGCAACATCATATTATTTGCAACTACAATATGGTGTTGACTGAGAGGGTCAAAACGGTAATAGTATGGTCTGGTAAATTTTAGGTTAAATGAAGAAGGTTATAGTATTGATAAAAAAAAAATAAAATGCACAAAGATATACCAGATCTGAGCTGGATGAAGGTGGTGTCTGCCTTTCCACTTGTGGGTTTCCTTGTTTGTTCTGATCGGACAAGGTTTTAATGGCAAACTGCAATTGTGGCTCAAATGGTCCCTTCATCATATTGCAGTAGTCAATCTGCTCGAACAATACCATGATCAAACAACCGACAGGGTGAAACAGCAAGTTTACTTTTGCCCCCGGAAATGTAGTTGAACTCTAATAGACTAAAGCTCGCCAGAAATGTACTTGAACTCTAGTAGACTAAAGGTTTGCGGAACTAAAGGGAAATATTCTACCATGTTTGGGAATCTTCGGTACAAGATCTCCTCAAGCCGCTTTGCCAGTTCTGGAAACCGCTTCCTCCACTCAGCTGATGCCCGTTTCCTTCCTATATAGTTGAATCTGCCGATTTAAGTTAACAGTATTAAAAAAAAAGTAACCAGTCACAAACCTAAACTTTGGGTGCTTAGGAAGGTGATTCATTCAACTAATTGATGGGGTTAGTAATGCAAACTTTGGGCGCGGGGAATACTCCTAGTAGTACAAATATCCATTGCTGACTTGGTAATTTGGAAATACTCTTGTGTCATACTGGAATATTTGATATGGACACAAGTTTTACCTTGTATTGGGTTCACAAAACCAGCAGCTAGGGTGGATTCAACTAGTATGGAAATTTATGTGCAACTTGTAATGAATTCGAAGGGAATTCAGTAACATACATACAAGTAATACTAAGTGTAAGAACTCCGTTGTCGCCTTGGTCGAAAAATTGATACGGGCACACTTGAGAAACCTTGATTAAAATTCTAAAAACAAAACTTGGATTCCCTGTTTAGCATTCCAGACAGCCACAAACAGAGCACAACTAGTCTCCAATCCGCTGGAAATTCCCCTCCAATCCCCTTGGGTTGGAGACTAAACTGTGATCGGTGAAGTAAAGGCTACAAATTAAAACTTACATCTTGTCGCGCATGGTGCTGCGCATCTTGACGAACTGCGTGTCCACCATCCCCGAAAGTCGGCCGCACCTTCAACCACCGGCTGGTGATGAGGTTGCCTGTTGGCGCCGCCCCGCCGCACCAACGCCGATGTCTGCCTGGTCCATCTTCCGCTTCCCCGACATCCTGGTGATGGATTGGAGACGATGGGACGATTTGATGAGCCGTGCCGTGCGTGCGGCGGCGGTGCGGGCTGAGAGAAGCGGAACGTTGGCGATTTCTGATGTTGCTGGGGAATGGACATCGTCGAGGCTGAGCGAACGAGGAAGCCATGTCTCGATTCATTCGTTAGCTTTTATTTTTTAGAATATAATTGTCAACGTTGTGCTGAAGGAAGGCAAAGGGTTAAGCGAGCATGCCTAGCTTTGCACTGCAGCACATCATCTGATGGCACGCTATTGCACAATTCAGGTGACCAAGAAAAGGATGAGGGACGGAGGTAGGATGAATGGAGGAAGCACGCTCGTGTTAACATTTGCTTCGGTCAGAAAATAAGCTGCCATCACTCTCAGAGCATACAACTCATTTAACACTTATCAAGATTGCCAAACACCCCGATGATAGAAACTGTAGGTTCTATAGACCACATCTTATTAAAAAATCATGATCAGATTAAAATGATCAATTCTTAGATAAGCGGTTTCAGCTTCCAATCAGGGCCATTGTCTTCTTCTATTGATGTATCAATAGGAACACACATGTCGGCGTTGTTCATTCATTATAAAAACAATGAGACACCATTTTTATGCTTTCCATGAACTTCCTGTTCCAGCAGGGTCCATCAGGCTCGACGGGAACTTTCATTACCGCAAAACATATTTCTATCTGTATGTAATATAAACTGTTTGAAATACTACAGTCGCAAAATATATAAAACATCCTCATATATTCATATATACCTCTTTCCACATAATTCACCATACTAGTACTAGTAATTATAATTATACGGTGACTCCCTCGACCCCCCGGTGATTGCTTCAAAAAAATTATACGGTGACAAATGCCATAGTGGTATCAGTCAAAATATCCTAGTATACACCTCTCCATATGTCTCTGCTGTTCTCAGTTCACCCAACACAAGACAGTAATCGTGGGCGAAACCTTTAGACATTCTTCAGGATTATTATTCCTCTAGCAATTGTGGCGTGCCAAAAACAACTATCATGTTCACCTCATCAACCACTTTACCCTCCTTGTCAACGAATATTTCTCCAGAGGTTACATCATCCATGGCATCAACAGAAAGAGCTCCATCAACTCTGGTGCTCAGTACAGTGATCACCTCAGTGTAGTGCACTTTTGGTTGTGCATTGACCGGTGCTTGCATTGCTATGGTGACACTGCGCTTGGATCGTGGTGGGACGATGCCTTTGTCTGGCTCTGTACAGAAGCGTTCTAGCTTTGCCTTTGTGACAAAGGCAATGTAATCATCCGTATTGTTGGTCAACACTATCAAGTGCGATATCTTGAAGTCTTCAAAGGGGACGCGTATTTCCAGCGGCTCAATCCCAAGAATATCCTCCAAGCAACAAGGGCTTATCTACGAGTACATGCATGGCTTACCACTGCTTATCGATGCATGCAAATCTTAGTATTGGTTGGGTGGGAGCATATATATGCCCTTACCTGGATTTGGGTTTGACTGTCTGTAGTGTCTATTTCCTTCAGCTCGTGTATTATATCTGATATATCAGGTCTGCCTGTTGGCACATCTTGTATGCATCTTAGGGCCAACTGGAGACATGTGTTCACTTGTTGGTGGTAACCCAACGATGACAGTTTCATTGATTTAATCCACCGGTGATTCCACCTTCTGATTACCTGCCATGTTCATAATTAAAGTGCACTAAGTAAAGACACACCACCACTGTAAAAAAAAACAAGAACAATTCGCATCTCTAAGAGGTTACCCAATCCCGCATTGGTGATACTTCATTACTTGGCCTCAAACTATGACACAAGCATATCTCTATGTTTGAAGGACATGCTCTGGCAGACCCGTAGTTATGTACGTACTACCAATAGCTCATGAAATTTGCGGCCACATATATAGGAAGATCTAATCATGCATGATTATGACAAATGTACAAAGTGGTTAGACCGTTTATCTTACTTTAGTAATATTGGGCTTCATTCTACTTCCAGTCACCAGCTCTATAATTATTACACCCAAACTATATATGCCTGACTTGCTAGTCGCTTTGCCTCCTGAAATGTATTCTAGAGCGGTATAGCCTCTGCACAATAGTACAACAGTTTGATGCACATGATATAATAGAGTATATACGTATGAAAGAATTTGGAACTTCTTGTGATATGAGACGTGTAGTTGTAGCTAGTGAGTCACTTTCAGGTCTACATAGACCAAAATCTGTAATTTTTGGCACCATGAGATCATCTGGTAGTATATTGTCCGGTTTGAGATCCATGTGAATGATTTCCTTATCCTTGTGGAGATAATGCAGACCCCTGCAAATTCCGATAATTATTTGGTAGCATGTTTGCCATTCGATTCCCCTCAATTCATCTGAAGAAATAAAAGATGAAAACATAGTATTTTATAAGGTGGTAGTCATCAATAATTGATTTATAGTTACTAAATGTTGGTGCAAATCTATACCATACACCAATGTGCTACCATGAACATCCCGGCAAAATCTAGCTTAGATGGTTTGCAAAGGGAACCTATTGAAACCTATGAATGTCTCTAGAGGAGAAACCCATAGGGGAGGCTCTCCTCGGGATGTTTTAGGGTCGGCAGACCATCTAGAATGTCAACCATCAGCAAGACAAATGATGAACATCAACTATCGTGGTTAGAAAAGCTAGAATTTGGAAAATATAAAATATTGGATTGGTATGTATTTGATCAATTAATTAGATATCCTCAATTGGCCATTGCCCATTATTATATTTATAAGCTTCGGAGGTCTTGCAACGCTTGGAGATAGTTTAAATGTCAAATTATGTATGAATCTCCAAGTTCTACTTAGACCAGCCAAATCCAAGTACCCAACTTGTGGATATACCAGATCCGACCTGGCCGGATTACCCAACAAACCTTTACACTGATATCAAATTGGGACAACACAAGATTGTTTATAGACAAATATTGGATGCTTTCGTTTTATGGTCCATATTGTTGATTATTAACTGAATGTGTCTTTAAAAAGTAGAAGAAATAGGATGATGATGCGATTAAGGAAACAAGTATATATTCTATAAAAATGTGATCCTGTTGGGATGTTTGGTCTGATAAACCATTACATTCAAGATGAGATAGTCCAACATGAGTTCAGCTCATGAATTGTAGTGGAATGACTCCATCTCCATGCTTATTAATTTTTAGATTGTGAGGGACAGGAAGCCCGTGGATTAACTTTTATATTCCATAAAAATAATGAGCGAGAAGATAAGGAACCACACACTATTTCTCAAACTAAATGGCTTTTAAGTGATCACTAAATTAATGTACCTGAAAGATGTTGGTCAAGGCTGCCATTTCTTATGTGTTCAAAACAGAGCAACCTTTCTCGTATATCGACCATTATAATTCTTCCTTCCAGTGGCATCGCATGTTCTTTTGTAAAAGAACAGTAACTAATAAATCGTACTAACCGAGAATAAACTTTTAACCTCCCTATGAAACATCTTGTCCTTAATTGTCCGGTATTATGAAGCCTCTTCACAGCAACTGCCCCATTTCGAAGGATGCCCTGTTTAAATCATCTTGTGAGCACAAACATAAACATTATATCAATTTTTATACGCCGTGAGGAAATTTGAAGGTCTGGTAGCATAAAAACTAAATTACCTTGTAAACAATTCCACATCCACCGCTACCAATTTTTTTTTCTCAGAGAAATTTTCTGTGATGCTATGTAGAAGTGCAAAATTTAGAGGGCTCGGTTCCTCATTTTCATTAATTATGCGCTCTAGGATGTTGAGCTCCATATATCTGTCATGTATTAAAAATAATGTGTTATGAATTTTATACTAAGGAAAAACAGCTTTGATTATTGAATTGACCATAATAGCAATCGAGGACAACATTTGTTCAATGTAAAAGAAATTGCTTTGATTTTTGACTGGTAATGATATGGTGCATCAGTGCATCACCGCAATTTCATATCTAACCAGTTGTGATGCATGGGGATGATGTGCCATTCTCTAATGGTGATCCTAGCATTACAAGTTTACAACAATTGATGGAAACTCAATATTAGTAGTTTACTACAATACTACTATATTACTACACTAATACTGCAATTTGATAGGTTAACCCTATACAAGACATTTTCTTCTGATAATTGTGGAAGTAATTTCTTATTTATTATTGAATATTGAAGCAAAATAAATTGTTTAGATTTTGAGCATTATAATAGAATGTTAATTATCATATTCCTCAATTCGGAAGCTACTAAGTGCTAGTCTCCAGAAGGAGGAAGCCAGAGATAAGGATTAGATCAACAAAGAAGTTTTGCAGTTCATCTGAGATTTCTGTGAGCACAATAAAAGAAAACTTTAGAGATTACATATAAAATAAATACAAAATTAATGACTTAGTCCTTTTTTTCTTATGTATGACATTGGCGCTCAAATTTGAACTAAAAAAATGTCACACATTGAAAAATTGAAGGGTGAAGCATATAACTTTTGTGAATTATCCTATACCTAGCCGTGACTGCGTCAAATCAAATCATTAAAATATCGTATAACTCATTTGTAGTTATCAAAAGTCACACATGCGTACCTGGAATCTTCATGAACAGTCTTTGTGTACAGTCCCTGGGATGTTTGAACAACCTGCATTTCCATTTATGAATGATAACTCCGTAGGTGGCTATCAACATACTCCCTCCGTCCCTTTTAGATGTCGTTTTGGGGTGCGTGCCGTAGAAACTTTCTCAACTTTGACTAGGTTTGTAGAAAATACGTGCAACATTTATATCTCCAGATAAATTTATTAAAAACTAGACGTAAAGATCTTTTCAATGATACTAATTACTTAGCATAAATATTTGTATATTTTAATATATAATTGCCGGCAGTTTGAAAATGTTGACTTCTCGGGGAAGCGAGAATGACATCTATTTAGGGACAGAGGGAGTATGTAAGTTGAGAATTTGTAAACAAAAAGGTACCAGCAGCATAAGCAATAAGCTTTGCACTCATATATCTGTGCCTTTGACAGTGAAAGAAAAAGGTTTATGAAGTAACATGCTTATACGCTGAAAACAGTTGGTGCTAAAACAGTCACTTGATATACAAATTTAAACTCAAATTTTGCTCTTATATTCATTCTCGTTGTCAATCATACAAATGATATTCAGTTTCATTTTTCTAACTCATGGTCCAAGTGGCTCACTGGTATACATACTAATAAAGGAAACACTAGGGATGTATTTTTTTTCCTACATGGATGAACAGAAATTTCATTTGCATTAACTCACTGGTACGTAGAGATTATATATTATTATATATATGTTAAACCTATCATCTCATGACACAAACACACAGAGGCCACTTTCTCATGACACACAGGCCACTTCAAGTTAAATTAAAATAATCTAACAAGCCACACTACAGAGGGGAGAGGGTTGCAAACCACTATTGAATTTCAGGAAGATTTTCATTTGCCACTACAAATTTATCCATCCAATAACTACCCATCGCAACACCATATTATTTGCCATTACAATATGGTGTTGACTGTGAGGGTAAAAATGGTAAATAGTTTTGGTCTGGTAAATTTTAGGTTAAATGAAGAAGGTTAAAGTATTAATTAAAAAAATAAAATGCACAAAGATGTACCAGATTTGAGCTAGATGAAGGTGGTGTTCGCCTTTCTGCATTTCATTGATTGTGCGGGTCCTGAGCCACCAAGATCATAATAGCAAACTGCAATTGTGGCTCGATTGGTCCCTTCATCATATGGTAGTAGTCATTCTGCTCAAACAATACCATGATAAAACAACTGAAAGGGTGAAACAGCAAGATTTACGTTTGCTCCCCAGAAATGTACTTGAACTAAAGCTTTGCAGAAATGTACCTTGTTTGGGAATTTTCTGTACAAGATCTCCTCAAGCCGCTTTGCCAGTTCTGGCATCCGCTTCCGCCACTCAGCTGATGATTGTTTCCTTCCTATATACTCGAATCTGCCAATTTAAGAATAAGAACAGTATAAAAAGTAACTTATATATGTTCAATTTGAAAAAAAAAGAACTATCCACAAATCTAAACTTTGGGTCCTTAGGAAGGTGATTCAACTAATTTCAAAATACAAAAGGAAGTCAATAGCTTAAATATCCTTAAGGATAGTCAAAACCCCAGTCCCATACCTTCTACAGGATTCACAAAATCAGCCACATGCATTCTCAAAATAAGTAATCAGTTGTCAAAATCAGCCAAAATGCTGGGGTAATTTACGTGAAAATTTAACTAGTTGTGAAAATTTACGTGCAATTCCTCATAAGAAGGGATAGTTGGTAATTTGGAAATAACTCTGGTGTCATACTGGAATAGTTGATATGGGTTCACAAAACCAGCCACAAGTTTTACCTTCTATTGGGTTCAGCTAGTATGGAAATTGGAAAAAAGTCTACTTAACCCCCTGAACTATGGGGCTGTGACTACTCCTTTCCATCACTTTTAAAACCGTCTAAACCAATACCCTAAACTTTGCGAAACCGTCTAAATTACCCCACAGGGCGGTTTTGGAGGCCGGTTTTGCCTACGTGGCAGCCACGGTGGAGTGGTTTTGACATGGTGGCACTTGGGGCCGCAGCTCATCTCACCGCCATGTGGGTCCCGCTTGTCGGTTTCATTTCCGCCTCCAACCTGCTACAGTAGATGTCACGCGCGCGGGGCGGGATCCTCAAGTACATGCTCAAGATGATGGAGGTGCGCAGCACGCGCGGGGCCGTGTGCGGCATCATCCCGGAGAGCGGCAAGCCCGTCACGGCGCCTCAGGACAACCTCGCTGGTGGAAGGAGAAGGTCAGCGGGCATAGCGGCCCGCCGCCCGCAGCCAAGTACCGGGCCGACAACGCCGCCCGCCCGATGGAGCGGCTGTTAACACCAAAATTTGGTAAGCCCGGATGACAATTGGGCCAGCGAGGAATGCTAATAGAGGTGTTCGGCAAGAGACATTCGCAGGCAGCTTTGTGTAGTGTGAGCCGGTCGGTAAGAGCACCGTAGCATTAGGGAAGCCGATGCCATTCGGGTTGAATCACGTATTCGGGAGGACTTCAAGCACTCGGCTATCAAGGATGATTCGACAAGCTACCCGGAGGAGGGCCCACGCTATACATGTTATCAACGACTCGAGAAGACTTGGAGTATAAGTTATCTTTAAGCTAGATTTTCCTTCTTTATGATCATAGTCGGTTAGGACTCGTGTCAAGTCCGGGGTATAAATATTAGACCCTAGGCAACTGTAAAAACTCTTACATAATCAATACAACAACAAACCGGCTCCGTGCCACCCCTTTCGAGACCAAGTCGTGTCGTCGATCTCTTGCGAGAGGAATCATCGACCCGTTGTTGCGTTGGGAATCACGGAAATTATGTGCAGCTCGTAATGAAGGGAATTCAGTAACATATACATACATATAAGCGTAAAAACTCCGTTGTTGCGTTGGTCATCACGGAAATTAGGAAATATAAGTATATTGTGGGGAAAAGTGTGAAACTTTGGAGGATTCCATTCCAAAAAAAAAAAAAAAAAAAAAAAACTCGGATTCTCTGTTTAGCACTTCTGACAGCCACAATTGCCTGGATGGGAAAACAGAGCAGAACTAGTCCTACAAAGGTTTGTTGCTGGAAATTCTCCACCAATCTCCTAAAATCCCCTTCGGTTGGAGACTAACTGTGATTGGTGACGTCAACACTGGATAGTCCCAAATTTAAACTTTTTTTGAGACCAAAGGCTACAAATTAAAACTTACATCTTCTCACGCATGACTGTGCGCAGCATCACAAACTGATGGTCCGCCCCCGGGAAGCCGGCCGCATCCTCCACCGGCTTCGGCTGGTGAGGTTGCCTGTTGGCGCCGCCGCCGCACCAACGCCGATGTCTGCCTGGTCCATCTTCCGCTTCCCCGACATCGATCCTGGTGATGGAGACGATGGGACGATTTGATCAGCCGTGCGGCGGCCGGCGGTGCGGGCTGAAGAAGCGGAACGTTGGCGATTTCTGATGTTGTTGGGGAATGGACATCGTCGAGGCTGAGCGATCGAGGAAGCCATGTCCCGATTCATTCGTTAGCTTTTATTTTTTAGAATATAATTGTCAACGTTGTGCTGAAGGAAGGCAAAGGGTTAAGCGAGCATGCCTAGCTTTGCCTGCAGCTAGCACATCATCTGATGGCACGCTATTGCACAATTCAGGTGTGAGGGGAAGGAGCCTTGGGGAGGAAGAAGAACTCGGAGTAGAAGGGGATAGGATCGGGAACAGAGTTCTACGATGTAAATTCAAATGAGTTCATGTTACAATTCTTCATAATCCTCTCAGCTTACTTCCTCTCGCTACTTATAACCTCACACTCTCCAGGTTGGGCCGAGCACCCTGCTGTTGGGCCGGCGGATTCTGCTGGGACTTGGGCTTCGAGGGGCATCTGGCGAGGTCGAGCCGCCCGGTCTTGGAGCCTCGCCTATGTCCTCGGACTCTCCTTCCTTGTTGCTGACAGTCCCCTCCTCTTCGGAACCGGCATGTCCCGGGCGGTGCCCGGGAAACTGCTGTAGGCGGCGAGGGGCTCCCGGGTGGCGAGTTCGGTGGAGCCCGACCCGGAGAATGAGTCCTTGCTCGGCGGCCTGTTCTCTGGCGACCAACGGCGGAGGAGGACTTCGAGGAAACTGCGGGTGAGGCAGTCGGTAGGCAATGTCGGCGCGACCTTGTCGGAGCCGGTGAGAGCGCAGCTGTGAGGCGTGGAACACCGGGTGAACCGCGGAGCCTTACGGAAGAGCCAATTTGTAGGCGAATGCACCCGATCTTCTCAATGACTCGGTAGGGACCAAAGAACCTGAAACTTAGCTTGTTGTTGGATCGCCGAGCAACAGACGACTGCACATACGGCTGCAGGTTGAGATATACCAGAGCACCCACTGGAAACGACCTCTCAGAGCGACCTTTATCAGCTTGGCGCTTCATTCGATCTTTGGCACGGAGCAAGTGCTGCTTGACGACCTCCTGCATGAATTCCCGGTCGGCCATCCATGTTTGTAGATCAGGTACTGGAGTAAGACAATCCACATCAATTCCAAGGTGGCGCGGAGGGTAGCCGTAGAGCACCTCAGCGGGAATGCGTCCAAGAGCGGAGTGCTCGGGCGTGTTGTACCAATACTCGGCCAATGTGAGCCAACGACTCCAGCGGGCGGGGCAAGCGTGTGAGAAGCAACGCAAGAAGGTCTCCAGACACTGGTTAACACGCTCCGTCTGCCCATTGGTTTGCGGGTGATACGCTGAGCTCAATAGCAAGGATGTTCTAGACATCTTGAAGAGAAAACGCCAAAAGTTGCTTGTAAAGATCCGGTCCGCGATCGAGACAATGGTGTTTGGCATCCCATGCGGCCCGGTAGATCGATCAAGAAACGCCTTTGCCAATTGTGGATGCGAGAGAAGGGATGGCGGAGCGGCACAAAGTGTGCGTATTTTGAGAATGTGTCGGCGACCACCAGTATGGCATTGGCAGACCCGAACACCGGCAGACCCTCTACGAAGTCCATGGTGATTGTTTGCCACGCCCCTGAGGGAATAGGAAGTGGCTGTAGCAACCCCGGGTAACGAGAGTGATCTGGTTTTGCCTCGGAGACGGGACGAAAGCAACTCTGAACAAAAGCCCACATGGCCTTCGCATCCCAAAGCCGGAGAACAGGCGCTGATGCGTTGATATGTCACAGTGCGCGGAATGTCCACCAAATCTGGGCTCGGCGTGGAAAGCTTTCATAACTTGTTCTTTGGATGGACGTATTGGTGCCCAACCAAACTGGCCGTGATGCCCGATGCCTCCATGATGCAAAGAAAATGGGTGTACTGTTGATCACCGTAGTGAAAGGTCCTAATGGTCGGGGTGAATAGCCTATAAAATTTCTTGCAACAACACTTAACAAAGGCGGTTAGCAAATAAGATGGCGAAAGCAAATTTAAGCGGATGCTACAAACTAGCTATGCAAGCCACAAGATAATTCTAGCAATTCTATTGTCTCTAATCACAAGCAATGTCTAGGTTGCTAATTTACTCCTAGGTGGACAAGATAAACTAACTAATTCTACCACTAGGAGCTAAATTACTCTAGTCAACTAAACAACCTACACAAGGCTACACAAGTATAGTAGAGAATGTAATGCAAAGAGGCTAGAATACAATACCACCGGTGTAGTGTCGAGGTTGATGCCAATCACCAAGTCAATGAGAAATCTCCAACGAACAAGCACACTTGACAAGAGATTTTTCACCGAGGTTCCGCGTGCTTGCCGACACGCTAGTCCCCTTGTGGCGATACACCCACTTGATGGTTGCTAAGCAATGGCGCGGTGCCAAAATCCCACGGTGGGAGCTCAAGCACACCAATCACAAGAGGGGATCCACAAACCACGAGCAATCCACTAGTGCTCCTTTTCGCGAATCTCCCACGGGGTAAGGAACGACCCCTCACAAGTCCACCCGGTGTGGCCTCGAACAAGCTCCAATCGAGGCTCAACACCGCCTCAACCTCCAAGCCGCTAGGGAACCAAGCAAATTCCCAAGAGAAACGCGAAATCCGACTCCTCCAAGGATGAAGTGCCTCTAGATGCAATCAACAATGCAATGCACTTTAATCTCTCTCAATCTCACCCAAGATTCGAAGTTAGGATGAAGAGATGAGTGGAGGGGAGTATCTCAAGCTCACAAGAGTGTAGGAGTGTTCAAATGTGCAAGAGAGAGCTCATGTACCCGGCCAACCAAGTATATATAGAGCCCATCTCGAAATAGAGCCGTTGGTCTTCAAATGGGGTTTTACTGCGTGTTGGCCAGGACGCCGCCGCCAGCGCCAGCGTCGGTCGTGCTTCGGTCACAACCGACAAGTCCTCTGGCCCCACTGGGCGACAACGAGCTCCGGCGTCCGGTCCATGCTTCGGCGGTGGCCGGACCCATCAAAAGCGTCCGGTCAAGGTGTCAAAATCAGCCCGAATCACGGTGCTCTCTACATGTCGGCCCGGGAACCAGCCGACCGGACGCCTCGGTGGTCGAGTTCAGCGTCGGTCGGCGTTTCTGCGAAATCCGTCACCTTTTTGTCGCCTTTGCTTCAACCTTGCCTCTTGCCATATGTTGCCAACACGTCGAAGATGATCTCAATATCATGTATGTTAGCATGTCGCGATCGATTAGGCAAGAACGAGTTAGTGCTCTCTAGTCTAAATGCATATGCAAGTCAATATGGACCTAGAGGCACTTGTCATTGGATTAGCCATGGCATTCCCTCTTGATAGTCGGCCATCTATCCTAAATGTGATCACACTCTCTATAGTGTCTTGATCACCGGGTTCCTTCCAAACCGACAACCGAGCTTGATGATCCATCATGTCCATCATCATCGTCCATGTTCATGATCATCATGCTCCACATCATCCATGCAATCCTATCTCTTAAGTCACACTAAGAGCAAAGGATTAGCATAACAAGGTGTCATCAATTTCCAAACCAAACATGAGATTTCAATCTCCCCCTTTTTGGTAATTGATGACAATCAATTCAAAAAGATATGAAATAAATTCAATTTGAACTTGAATTGCTTGTCCATAGCATTTTGGTTATGAATCAAAGTTGGACAAACATTTCAAGGTTCGGTTTTGGTAATAGTAGCTCCCCTTACATATGTGCTTCCTTGTGTTTGGATCAATTGTGCACATATGTATGGATAGAAATTGTGGGAGAGATAAAATTACCAAAGGAGATGCTAAGGTATAAAAATTCGGACCTTTGAAGCGTGAAACCAATCGGAGTCCTTAGCATCTTTGTAACCAGACAATCATCAAAACTCAACATACCCCATGAGATCAACATTATAGGCATAAATGTGAGCAATGTCTAGATACATCCTATGCATGCTAGTTGGTCAATACACCATTCAATTTAAAAAATCTAGCATACACCAAGCAATCATATATATTGAATTTAGATTGCACAATGCAACATTTCATCATGATCATGCATATACAAATGCACAAATAGTCTATGAGCTTGCTCCCCTATTTGTGTGATCCCTTGTCAACATCTTTGTGACTTATTTTTATTTCTCCCCCTTTGTCAACAATCACCAAAAAGGTGTAAATGAGAGAAATCAAGTCAATCAAAGGATTAAATGTGGTCTCACCTAGATCACTTGCCTTAACATGTATTTAAGTTTGAACCAAGGACAAGCTTTTTCACACCTCATGAAAACAAGGGTTATCTTGTACCATGTTAAAATACACATCATGAGCTCATTTTCTAGATTCAACACTAGGATTGCAAGCCCACAAACATGTCATATGCCACCACTGGATCATGTAACTATAGAAAGCAATAGTGGTGCCACATATACATTGAAATTATTTGATTTTCTATGAATGATCCTATGTCATGAGTTATGCCTAGATGCACTAAACAAGTCCTTAGCATAGTATGAATGCCATGTCAAACAACTTTTACCTTGCTTGTTGTCGAAGGAGATGCATGTCATATATGTGGGGGGGTGCATCAACTCAAGTTGGAGAAGTCAATAATGTTCAATTCTCCCTTTAGCATACAAAACCTCTTCTCATCAAGTGGCTTGGTGAATATGTCGGCTAGTTGATCTTGATTGCCAATGCCCATGATACAAATATCACCCTTTTGTTGATGATCTCTAATGAAGTGATGTCTTATGTCAATGTGCTTTGTTCTTGGATGTTGCACCGGATTTTGTGTCATCTTTCTTGCACTTTCATTGTCACAAAACAACGGTACTTTGTCAAATTTGAATCCAAAATCACTCAATGTAGATCTCATCCAAAGCAATTGAGTGCGACAACTTCCCCGCACTAATGTATTAAAGCTTCGGTAGAGAGAGCAACATTATTTTGCTTCTTTGAAGACCATGAAACTATTGACCTTCCAAGGAATTGACATGTGCCACTTGTGCTCATTCTATTGATTCTACATCCTCCGTAGTTGGAATCCGAATATCCAATTAGCTCAAATTTGGATCCCTTTGGATACCAAAGTCCAACATCTTGTGTGCCCTTCAAGTACCTCAAAATTCTCTTAGTTGCCTTGAGGTGACTCTCTCTAGGAGAGGATTGATATCTTGCACACATGCCCACACTAAATGCTATATCCGGTCTTGAAGCAGTTGCATAGAGTAAGCTTCCTATCATTGACCGATATTGCTTTTGTTCAACCATATTGCCACCAGGGTTGGGGTCTAGGCTTCCATTAGTACCCATTGGTGTTTGTAAGGTCCTAGATGGCTAGAGAGGGGGGGGGGTGAATAGCCTATAAAAATTTCTACAAACTTCACTTAACAAACTGGTTAGTATAACAAAAGGCGATTAAGCGGTTTGCACTAGCTCTAGTGGTCTTGCAAGCCTTCTAGTGATAAGACTAAATATAACTATGATCTCTAAGTCACACAATGGCTATGTCACTACTCTACCTAGTGAACAATCCTAAATATGGCTAGCAAGGACAACTACACAAGCAAGTGCTAGCTCTCTACACAAAGTAAACTAGGAATGAAGTACTAGAGAGGTGAACTTGATATACCGACGTGTAGAGGCAATGAACCAATCGCGGATGTCAAGGATGAGCAATCACAATACGATGAATAAGCCAATCACCAAGGAGACAATGAACAAGTCGATTTATCCCCGGAGTTCACTTGCACACCGACAAGCAACATCTCCGTTGTGTCGACCAACACCTTGGGTGGTTCCTCGGTGTGACCCTCAAGCCACTTGTCCCGCAAGACATGCCCCTAAAAGGCACCGCAAAGACACCACACGCACAAGGAAGGTACTCACCCCTACACGAGCAATGTATTCCTTGCAATTTCGCGTCCCGACGAGGAATGCGTGATCCTCTTACAATCACCTGGAGGTGGCCAAGAACAATCACCTTCTCTTGCCAACGCCTCCACCAAATCACCAAGCCGGGCTAGGAGCGGTGTCTCCAAAAGCAATAAGAAACCAACCGGCTCACAACGATCCCCAAGTGCCACTAGATGCAAGAACTCAATGCAAATGCACTTGGATCTCCACAACTCTCAAGATTGAAGCTCACAAGCAGAATGAGAGAGGGGAGGGCTTTTTGCTCAGCTCTAGGATGTTAGGAGTGATTCAAATGACCAAAAGAGAGAGCAATAGCCGGCCAAAGGGGTATATATAACCCCCAACTCGTAAAGCAACCGTTAGGGGGAAAACTGCAATTCCTGCGAACTGACCGAACGCTCCGACCGGACGCGCCCATGCGTCCGGTTGAGCTTCCGATCTACAACCGACAAGCTGACCGCCCACAATACGACCCCATGGATGAAAGCGTCCCCGGTCGAAATCCTTCTTGAATCGGCCAAAGTAGCCCGCCGGAAGCGTCCGGTCGGGCGCCAGCGTCCCGGTCCGTCCGAGCTAACTTTTACACTTGAAACTTGTTGCCAACACGCCGAAGAACACCCCCACACCATGTGTTAGCATTTCACAAACATTTCTCTCAAGTGCGAAGTTAGCTCTCTAGGTTAGAATGCATGCATATGAATTTTTGAACCTAGAGGCACATGAGGACCGATGTGTACGATAAGTTTCCCCTCTTTATAGTACGGCTTATCGATCCTATAATCACTCACACTCTCTATGGTGTCTTGAGTGCAAAATCAAATGGCCCTATGGTTATACCTTTGCCTTGAGCCCATTCGATCTTCAAACTCCTCCAAGTTGGACACTTGATCATCTTTTGGATCACCTCAATCCATCCTCAATGATCACCATGCTCCAAGCTTGGCACGACCAATCTCCATCCTAGTCAAACACTTAGCATCGAGAGATTAGTCCTTAGGTGTCACTAATTATCCAAAACTAAACTAGAGATCTTCAATCTTCCTCTTTTTGGTAATTGGTGACAACCCGCATAAAGGTTTTATGATTAATGTTTTGAACATATCATGGTTGTCAAAGCATTTTGCTTACAATCATAGGATTGGACAATCATCATAAGTTCGGTTTTGGTAGCATGAGCTCCCCTACATGTATGCCAAGAATTTGGAATGAAGCTTTGCATACATGTATGAATATTGAAATTGAGGGTGAGCTATGTTACAAAATGATGCTTAAGGTGAAAAGAAATGGACCTTTGAAGCGTGATACCAATCGGAGTTGCGCCATTTTTCACCATAAAAGCATCAAAGGTAACTAGATTTTCATCAAAACTCAAAGTACCACGTGAGATCACATTATAAGCAAGGTACTTGAATTAAGAGCGGAATTTTAGAAAATCTAGCTAACTCCTATGCATGCTAGTTGTTCAATCATCATTCAAAATATTACTAGCATACACCACACAAGCATGTATATATGAAATTTAAGTACATGTGCAATGAGCAAGTCATATGTTAGTGCACAAACAAATGCAACAAGTTGTCTATGAGCTTGCTCCCCTACTTGTGTGAACCACTTGTAAGATTTTGCTTCAAAACATGTGGAATTTTTTAATTTTCAAAACCTTTCATGCACTAATCTCTCCCCCTTTGTCGACAATTTCCACAAAAGGTATGACCATGTTGTGTTATGAAGGAAAGAATAGTGCTCAAATTTGGTCAAATTGGAAAACTTGCCAAACATATATTTTGGTTTGAACAGAAGACAAGCTTCTTCACACCTCATGACAAGGGTTATCTTGCCTATGTTGAAGTATATGTGTGAAAAGATAGCCAAATTTAACACTTGAGATTGCAAGCCCATAAACATGTCATATGTCATCACTAGATCAAACAAGGATAAATAGCAATAGTGATGGCATACATACATTGAAATTCTTGGATTTTCCATGAATGCTTCCTAAGACACAAGTTATATGACTATAAGTGCTAACAAGTCCTTAGATATCATGAATGACATGTCAAACAATTTCACCTTTGCTTTGCTTGATGAAGAGGCATGTCATACTTAGTGGGGTGCATTCAACTCATGTTGGAGAAATCAAGAATGTTCAACTCATTTCTTAGCTTGCAAAACCTCTTCTCATCTAGTGGCTTGGTAAAGATATCGGCAAGTTGATCTTCGGTGCCAATTGGATGAATAGCAATGTCACCCTTTTGTTGATGATCCCTTATGAAATGATGCCTTATGTCAATGTGCTTGGTTCTTGTATGTTAGACCGGGTTTTGTGTCATCTTGCAAGCACTCTCATTGTCACAATACAAAGGCACATGATGAAAATCAAATCCATAATCGTTCAAGGTTGATCTCATCCAAAGCAATTGTGCACAACAACTACAAGCACTAATGTATTCGGCCTCGGCGGTTGAAAGTGTCACACCGGTTTGCTTCTTTGATGACCACGATACTAGAGATCTTCCAAGGAATTGACAAGTGCCACTTGTGCTTCTTCTATCAACCTTGCATCCCCCATAGTCGGAGTCCGAATATCCAATAAGCTCAAAGTTTGAAGCTCACAAGCAAGAACGAGAGAGGAGAGGGCTTTTTGCTTAGCTCTAGGATGTTAGGAGTGATTCAAATAACCAAGAGAGAGCAATAGCCGGCCAAAGGGGTATATATAACCCCCAACTCGGAAAGCAACTGTTAGGGGAAAAGCGCAATTCTGAAACTGGCCGGGGCCTTCGGCGGACGCGCCCATGCGCCGTCGGTCGAAGCTTCCTGTCTAACCGACAAGCCGACCGCCCCACAGACCCCCTGGATGAAGCGCCCCGGTCGATGGTTCCGATGGGGAGCGTCCGGTTGGAATCGACCGGAAGCAAAGCCCGACCAGAGCGTCCGGGAAGGCGCCCGGCGTTCCAAAGGTGTCCGGTCGGTGTTCCAATGTGAAGTTTTGTCGTTTAAATCGTCGCCTTCGATTTTCTCCAACTTTCGCCACTTGAAACTTGTTGCCAACATGTCGAAGAACACACCGACACCATGTGTTAGCATTTCACAAACATTTCTCTCGAAGTGCAAAGTTAGCTCTCTAGGTTAGAATGCATGCATATGAATTTTGAACCTAGAGGCACATGAGGACCGATGTGTACGATAAGTTTCCCCTCTTTATAGTATGGCTTATCGATCCTACAATCACTCACACCCTCTATGGTGTCTTGAGTGCAAAATCAAATGGCCCTATGGTTATACCTTTGCCTTGAGCCCATTCGATCTTCAAACTCCTCCAAGTTGGACACTTGATCATCTTTTGGATCACCTCAATCCATCCTCAATGATCACCATGCTCCAAGCTTGGCACGACCAATCTCCATCCTAGTCAAACACTTAGCATCGAGAGATTAGTCCTTAGGTGTCACTAATTATCCAAAACCAAACTAGAGATCTTCGGTGTTGACATTGACTTTGCATCTTCTAGGCCAAACTTCTTGATCATATCCTTGATGTATTTGCCTTGATTAACAAATGTGCCATTCTTCAATTGCTTGATTTGAAGTCCAAGAAAGAATGTAAGCTCTCCAAGCATTGACATATCAAATTCATTGGCCATCATCTTAGCAAACTCTTCACAAAACTCTTGATTGGTTGACCCAAAGATAATGTCATCAACAAAGATTTACAACACAAACAAGTCTTGTCCAATCTTCTTGGTGAAGAGAGTGGTGTCCACCTTGCCCATCTTGAACCCTTTATGGTAAGGACACGCCTACGATGTCCAAGTAATTTGCCCAATCTTTCACGGTACAAATTAATATGAAGAATTCTCTTTTGAATTTTCAATGTTGATCAAATAACGTGACTTCGAATACAGAGATGGGAACAACTAATTGATTAAAAAGAATATCTCAAAGAAACACTTTCGAGCTCTATATCCAACGGAAAACGATGGCAGTCCATATGAATAATTCAAGTATATATCAACTTGTTGGGACTCGCACCGGGATGCTTGTATTGAGAATTTCAGAAATAAACAATACTAAGCCTCACGCCAAAACTAGTATTGACCAGCACCTCAATATGTGACGACCAAGATGAACCAACAGAACAATATTTAAAGGAGAAATAATCTCAAGCCGTAACAGTTTAGATCAAACAATCCTTCCGATAAATCAACCACCACCAGGCCGTAGCAATAACAAAGATAGAGGGATCAAACTACGGTCGATGATGCAAACCAAACCCTAGATAACTTCTTCCACCCGTGGCACGGCGAACCACGATCGAAAGATGGGGAACTCCAAGAATTCCAAGCGGCCTTTTCGAGCCGATGAGACTCAATCACGCACTTCACGCCAAATCCATGAGGATCCGGATGAATACCCGCTAGGGTTCTTCACGAGCGGCGGCGGCTCGATGGGAATAACTCCACAATAAAATTCAACCTAATCTAATACATGGCCGATCGTGGCCTTTATTAAGTGCACGCAGCACAACATGACTCCAACTCCACCTTATTTAGTGTTACTAAAAATGGAACTCGATTTAGACCACAAGCAATACAAATCTCATGTGTTAGCACTTGCATGCAGCGACCGGAGGTTAGCACTTGCATGCGGCGACGCACTTCATGTAGCAAATTCAGTCCCAATAATTATTCAAGTGGCGTCGACCTGAATGCAACCAATATGAATATATTGTTTTAGCTTCCTATCATCTTCTTTCTTGAATGTTGCACCCTTAAAGATAATCATTGAAGAAAGTCCACTTAGAGCAAATATTTCTTTTTTCGCCTTGTTTATATATTTTCATTAGAACAAAATGCACCAAATTTTAAGGAAGATGAACCTTTCATATTTGTAGCTAATAAATCCTCCAAAATATTATCCTGAGGAGCCATGGGCTCATCACTTTAGAGATGAGAAAAATCTCTCAACCTCTCATACCATGCTCTAGGTGCTTCTTTCAAACCATACAAAGCCTTCTTCAACTTGTACATATGGTTGGGATACTTGTCATCTTCAAAGCCCTGGTTGTTCAAAGATAGACCAATTCATTTATGAAACCATTCAACAATGCACTCTTCACATCCATTTGATATAATTTGATATCATGAGCACATGCATAGGCTAGTAAGATTCGAATTGCCACCAATCTAGCAACCGGAGCATAGGTTTCTCCAAAGTCAAGACCCTCTACTTGTGTGTACCCTTGTGCTACTAGTATTGCCTTGTTTCTAACCATAATTCCATCTTGATCTTGCTTGTTCTTGAAGACCCACTTGGTTCCAATCACATTGTAATCCTTTGGCCTTTCCACCAATTCCCAAACATCATTCCTCTTGAAGTTGTTTAGCTCTTCATGCATAGCATTAATCCAATCTTCCTTTTCCAATGCATTCTCAATGTTCTTTGGTTCTTCTTGAGACACAAAGACATGGTGAGCACAAAATGAAGCCAATCTTACTCTTGTTATCACTCCACTATTGATGTCACCGACAATTTGGTCTAGTGGATGATCTCTTGCAATGTTTGAAGGTTGCATCACTTACACTTGATGACTAGGATGAGATGGTGTATTGGCTTATTGATCTTGATCTTCATCTTGAGAACCACTAGTGCTTGCTTCATTTGTCTCTATCTCAACCGTAGGGGTAGGCAATGGAGCAACATCATCATCTTCAACTTGTCTTGGTCTAATATCTCTAATGTCCATGTTCCTCATAGCATTCTCCAAGTTGGAACCACCAACATCATCATGATTTTCAACTTCACTTTGAGAGCCTTGGGTTTCATCAAATTCAACATCATGAACCTCTTCAAGTTGACCACTACCCAAGTTCCATACTCTATATGCCTTGCTTGTGGTTGAATATCCAACTAAGAAACCTTCATCACATTTCTTGTTAAACTTGCCCAATCTTGTGCCTTTATTGAGAATGTAGCATTTGCATCCAAAGACTCTAAAGTAACCAATGTTGGGCTTCCTTCCATTCAACAATTCGTATGGTGTCTTGCCTAGCATCCCATGGCAATAGAGACGGTTGCTACAATAGCAAGCCGTATTGATTGCTTCGCCCAAAAAGGAATGGCTAACATTGTAGTCACTAAGCATTGATCTTGCCATTTCAATTATGGTTCTATTCTTCCTCTCAACTACACCATTGGATTGAGGAGTGTATTGGTGAGAATTGATGTCCAATTCCAAGCTCATCACACAACTCATCTATTCTTGTGTTCTTGAATTCACTCCCATTATCACTTCTAATCTTCTTGATGGATGTTTCAAACTTATTTTGGCATCTCTTGACAAAGATCTTAAATAGTTCAAACACATCACTCTTGTCATGAATAAAGAACACCCATGTGTATCTAGTGTAGTCATCAACTATGACAAAACCATACTTATTGCCACCAATGCTAGTGTATGTTGTTGGCCCAAACAAGTCCATGTGCAACAACTCAAATGCTTTGCTTGTACTCATTGTGCTCTTGGATGGATGTGCATTGTCATGTTGTTTGCCGGCTTGACAAGCTCCACAAGGTTTGTCCTTCTCAAATGTGACATCTTTCAAGCCTCTAACCAAATCATGCTTCATCAATTTGTTCAATTGCTTCATTCCAATATGACCAAGCCTTCTATGCCACAACCAACACTTGCTAGCCTTTGAGAGTAGACATGTTGTCAACTTGGCTTCTTTTGACTTGAAGTCCACTAGATAGAGATCACCATATCTAAATCCCTTGAAGATCATGTTTACACTATCACCACTAACCACTTCAACTTTTTGACTAGTGAATATGCATTTGTAGCCAAGATCACAAAGTTGAGAGACCGACAATAGGTTGTAATCAAGATTGTCAACTAGCAACACTTTGGATAAGCTCTTCTCTTGTGTAATTGCAATCTTTCCAAGCCCCAAGACATTTCCCTTCTTGTCATTGCCAAATGTGATTGATTCATACTCATCAATGCCCTTGATGCTAATAGACTTGAACATATGAGAATCCCCAGTCATGTGTTGAGTGCACCCACTATCCATGATCCAATGCTCTCCTCCGGCACGGTAATTGACCTACAAATTCTTCTTAGGTACCCAAACTTGCTTGGGTCCTTCAAGGTTACTCACCAAGGTCTTTGGTACCCAAATGGCTTTCTTCCTTGAGCCCATCCATGGTGCACCAATGAACCTAGCACGAACACCATTGCTTTTCTTCACAAGCATATAAGAATTATCAAGCTTGATAGAAGAAACATTGGTTCTCTTATTCATGCACTTTTGCTCTACATGACCTACTTGCTTGCAAGCTTTGCAATAGCTACCATTGTTCTTCACAAAGCTTGTTTTGTGACTAACAAAGGTGGCCTTGCCTTTCTTGAGGATATTGCCCAAACCCTCTTTGTAGAGAGAGGCTCTTTGGCTACCCAAGCACATAAGCAGCGGTCCTCACCACCATAAGCCTTGGCTAAGGTGTGATTGAGCTTCTTTACTTCACTCTTCAAATTTGCATTCTCATTCAAAAGCATAGCATTGCAAGTTGCATCACTAGAAATAGATGTGCTAGAAGTACTAGTAGAAGCAACACATGTAGGAGCAACATATGAAGGACTAGGCAATGGGTCAACAAGAATATCACAAGATATGCTAGCATCTCATATAACTACATTTGCCCCATGCATGCTCATGCTTTCCTTATCTTTAATAAGCGAGGAATGAGCTTTCTCAAGCTTAGAGTGAGACTTTTTAAGCTGCTTATGGTCTACCTTTAGACTCTCATAAGAGGCCCTAAGCTCATCAAGTTGTTGCTTAAGGGTATTTCTCTCCTTAATCAACCCCTTGCATTCCTTCCTACTTTCCATGTACATGGTTGTACAATCATCAAGCATGACATGCAATTCCCCCAAGGTATGAGTAGGCTCCTCATCATCACTATCACTATCACTACTACTAGCATCATCTTTATTCTTAGTGATAGATTCTACTTTGGTGGCTTTAGCCATGAAGCATGAAGAAGGAGTGTCAAATAAAGAGATTCTCCCATGCATAGCCACGTGAGCTTGTCCCTTCTTCTTGCTCTTCTTATCCTCTTCTTCATCACTTGAAGAGGATGAAGCATCACTATCCCATGTAGCCACATGAGACTCATTCTTCTTCTTAGGCTTGTCATTCTTCTCTTTCTTCTTGTCATTCTTCTTCCTTGCCTTCTTGATGCCCTTCTCATCTTCACTATCTGTTGGTGTTTCTTATGCACACAGAGAAATCCGCAAGCGCACGGAAATACCATTGTAGCACTTCACCCTGTAGCGGGGGTATCGTATTTTACACAAGGGCGGTCGCCAAAGTGGCTTTTACGGGTCTGTGTCAACCTAAGGCAAGGGTTTGTTTTCTAAGAGTAGCGAGGTATCTGTAGGCTAAGTTTTCCAGGCAGTGATTTCTAAAGTCTGTTGTCTACTCACCGGGCACCGCCAACGCCCAACCGGGCGGTTTAAACCTTAATTAGCTCTACGTCACAACCGAACATGGGGGATTTCAAGGGGCGGTCAAGGTTTGTCACGACCCGGCCGCCTACCCCCTCAACCGTGGGATGCTCCGCAAAAAAGGTAGGTGAACGCTAGTCCAAACATCACGTTTGCACTATTGGTCCACAGTTCTTGATGTTGGCCAAGGTTCCCCGGTCAAAGAGTTCCTTCACCAAGAACTAACGCTCTTAACGAGACAATCTACCAATCCCGCAAGTCTACAACGACTAAGAAATATCTGAAGGAAATTAAGTAGGCGCAAGATAATCACAAGACTCCTTACCAAAGTGTAAGTAGCTTGCGAGAGGTACAAAGCGGGGCGGGTGCCGACAAGTCCGGCACTCAGATCCTCCTAGGAACCGCGGAACAGGAGGCGAACCGGCAACTCCGGTAGAAAGAACAAAGCTTCTTTCTAGCTTTTCCCTCTCTCACTCTCTAGAATTAGAAGATAGAAGAAGAAGTAGAAGAAGAAGAAGAACTAATTCTACTCTCTTGCACAAGTGGACTGGTTTCTCTTTAGAATTGTTGTTGAGAGAGGTGAAGGAGGGAGCTATTTATACACAAGGGGGAGGGGCCTAAGTGCTAAAAACACCAAAACCGACCTAGAAACACCTTCCAAATCTGCCAAATCGACCATCCAACGTCGGTAGTGCTCGTTATGGAAGGTAACAAACCGCCTCCCCCGAAAGCTGGGCCCGAACCGCCTCGGCCAGGGTGCGGCCGCTTACCGGTGGTGCGCTACAAGCACCTCGCCAAGCCCGGCCCCTTTCGGGCCGGCAGGCCGGGCCTCTTTGCCGTGAAAAAATCGTCCGTGGTCTTGGTCCTGCCTGGTTTTGACGTTTTGTCCCGATTCTTGTTTGGGCTTGCCATTTGCTTCTTTGGGCCTTTTTCTATTTGTTGGTTTTATTTCTTTTTCTTTGTATTTTTGGCCCAAAGTGATTATTCTTGAGTTGGTACCGCAAGTCCAAATAAACTCCAAAACTTTGGAATATGTTAGTTGAAATTCCTATTTCTAGGTTGTTTTGGTGTAGGTTGACGGTATTTAGATTGTAGTTGGTTACCGTCGGCAAACTCCCCACACTTAGCCCTTTTACTGCCCTCGAGTGAAGGCACAGGACTAAAGTGGTTCAATCTCCAAGATGTGAGCTTGCATACAAGTTATTCCGGGCCTTACCTGCCTTGTGAGCATTCATGGTGGCTACCAAGCTATCTTAGAATAATTGAGCAATGGAACGAGCTTGAACTTCCATCTTCTTGCTACTACTCATGCGCAAAGACTTGGTAAGTTTTTGAATTTTTGAAAGAAATAGCATTGCTCTTTTATGGTATTGACTCTCACAAAAATCACTCTTGTTTGAATTTTCCTCTCAAAGCACTCTTGTTTGTATCACTCTCACTCATCCTATTTTGCAGGGTTTTTGCGGATCTTTGAGTGGAGTGATGCATACGTACCTCTGTATATTTTGTCGGGTCAAGCTCTAGATCGTTGGAAAGAGGTGCCATACCCTTAGATCGAAATGTGCAAAAGTGTGTGGAGAATATTGATGATATATTTTCTTTGTGGTTAATCCTTGACTCATGATCTTTTTTCCTTTCTTTTTGTATGCTTTTGGAGAGATACAGGCTACTTTTCCTTTTTGTCTCTCTTCTCTTCTTTTTTTTTTTTTTTGGAGATGTGGGCTCTACTGCTCTCGGACACGTGTCCATTTTTATCTCTTATTCTTTTCTTTTTTTCTACAAACTGTATCTTTCTCTCTGCATTTTTCTTGATAAATGAGGAGATGATCATGGTATAATGAATGGAGTATTTATTTGATGGATGGTAAAGATGCATGTTGTGCGTAATTCTCATTATGAGAACCGGCGTGTATATGTGGGTGCACGTGTTTTTCGATCTTGAGAGTATGAGTCTCTCTCAACGCGGATCAACGGAGCCCGACAAAACTCAATACAAAGAGGGAAGTAGCTATAGTGGATATTTATGACATTATTCAGGGCTTTGGTAGGATTTGGCTAAGTCAAACCATGAGCATTCTTTATTTTAAATTTTCGAAGATAAAACCAAGTCTCATTGCATAAGAGAGCAAGTGTCAAGTCATTCTACCATATCACAAAGATCAATTATTTAGATAAGTATGGGGTCCCTAATGGATAGTTGCTCAACAAAAGTCTGGTTTTTGGCGAGGAATAAAATGTATGCATGCTATGTATCAATTGGTAGATAAAGAGATGGAGTTTTGCTAACTTGGTTCAGGTTTTAGCACTTTAAGAAAAGTCACAAGTCAAAATTTAATTTAATAAATTGCGTACCTTTGACTTGTGAGCCTCCCCTACACTTGTTTTTTTGTACCTATTTTTAATTTTCTTTTGCACAAGGACAAAAACAAGTGGAGACATAGAAAATAATATAATAATAAAACTTTTATTGAATTAATAATTCAAATCTGGGCGCACACTTTGAAGGAATTACAAAATGATTGAAAGGGAAATACTGAAAATTAAACTAGTGTGCGCCTAATTATTGATAGAGAGGTAGAGCACTCTTACTCGAAAAGGTCAATGAGATCCACTGAGCTCTACCCCCATCTCCCTAGCGGCGAGTCTAAGCTCCTCATGAGTACTAACGTGTAAGTCTCGCTAGCTTTTTCTTAAAGGCGGATATTGGCGCTATGCCTTTCCGCCCGACCATATTCTAAGAATTTGGACGAAGCTTGATAGTTCGGATATCTTCTTTTGCACACTCTCAATTGTGGGACCCTCTTTAGGCACAATGTCATCCCCGAAGAATCCTTTTTTGGCTGCCCCTAGATCGAGGTTTGGGAACCCGCTTCTTCCATTCCCCATTTGGCATTTGCTCTAAGGTGTATGGGAAACAAGAACTGGATTTTTGGAAGAAACCGGAGAGAGGCTTTGTTGGGACATTGGAGTATGTTTTTGTCTCTTCTTGGTTTTCTAGGGGACATTTTCCTTGCCGTCTACCTTCCTCTTCTTTGGTGTCGGAGTTTTATCTCGGGGAGGTAAGAGGGCAAGGTTTCTTTTTGGGATCTTCTCCATATACTTTCGGAGGCAAAGGTCATGGCTTTCTCTCTATTGAAGGGTACTAAGGCCATGAAGTTTAAGAGAGCCTTGCTGCTTGTTTAGGCTTAGAAGAAGAAGATTTGAGAGAGAAGAAGAGCAAGAAGGAGTGGTGTGAAGAATGGAGAGGAGGAGGGTGGATTTTATCGGACAAATTCTCCTCTCTGGTTTGGCAGGTCGAAATCTAGCGGAGCAAACTTTACTACTGTGGCGTGTGAGGAAGAATAAGGAGATGGACGAAATCCCAGACCCAGCGGGGCCAGCCAGGGTGCGGGCGCACCAGGTGGTCTTGCGCTACAAGCACCTCCTCGTGTCCCCGGTCGGGTTTTTTTTTGCATTCATTTCCTTTTTCAAAAGTTTTGAACTGGTGTTTGCTTTGCGCAAGAAACGTTTCCTTTCTTGCTGATCTCTAATTGATCCTCAAATTCAAATTTTGAAAATAGTTTATGCTTTGATTAGTTTAGAAGGTAAATATTCTTTTTGTAATAATTGACCAAAGCATGCTTTCAATGAAGTAAAAAGAAAATAAAAAAGGTAAATGCTTTATGAAGTAAAGTGATAGCAAAATATATAGATAACTTTTATATTTTATTATTACCTTATATATATTATATATATATTTTTAAGTTGTATAACAGTTTTAATTGTAAAAATATATATATTTTTTTATATGTTGATCAACACAAATTAATTTTCAAAGCATAAATCTATTCTATCGAGCTCTTGGTTAAGATCGAACAATCGGCTCGAAGAAAAGCTTAAGGCGTTGACCGTTTACCTTTTGTATTTCACTGTGTCATCTTGAATTGTGATCGCGCCATGTGGCGGCGTGTTGATGACGGTGTACGGTCCTTTCCATTTGCTCCTCGGCTTCCCTTCGCGAATAGTTTCACCCGAGTTGAATAGGAGTACTTTGTCACCCGTGGTGAATTTTTTGATCTTAATGCGCCGATCATGCCATCTTTTTGTGCGCTTTTTGTAGAGCTTTGCACTATGACACGCCTTTTCTCGCCATTCTTCTAGTTCGGAGATTTGTTTCTAATGGTTCTTCCCAGCCCGAGTCGGCGTCCATATTCCACTTTTTGATGGCCCAATGAGCTCGATGCTCCGGCTCAACCGGTAAATGGCGAGGTTTTGCCATAGACCAGGTGATAGGGTGACATGCCGATGGGGGCTTTGTAAGCTGTCCGATATGCCCGAGCATCCGTAGCTTATTTTTCTAGCCTTTCCCCATCTCGTTGACCGTCTTACTGCGCAGGATGTTCTTGATTTGTTTATTTGAGGTTTCGGCTTGCCGCATTGGTTTCTGGGATGATAGGGGGTAGCAATGTTGTCTTTGAGTGCCGAGCTCCTTCAAGAAAGCCTTGAATGATTTGTCCTTGAAATTCAATCCTCCGTCCACGATCACCATGCGTGGCGTTCGAAACGGGGAAGATGATTTCATGGAACATCTTCTTGCCGTGCTTGCCATCGCCAGCTCTCATGGTAGTGCTTCTACCCACCGACACGTAGTCCACCGCCACCGGGATGTACTGCGCAATCATGGGACTTACGGAATGGCCCCATGTAGTCAATGCCCCACACATCAAATATTTCTATTTGAAGGTTGTAATGTAGGGGCATCGCATCACGAGCTGTGATGTTCCCCCGTCTTCTCGCGGTTGTAACATCTTCGATGAACTCTTTCGTGTCGTCGTACATCGTCGGCCAAAAGAATCCGCCTTTGCCAAATTTAAACTTGTGTGCGGAATACTCCCGGATGCCCGGCGTAGGGAGATGCATGACATTTTTCAATGATCTGCATTCCTTCCTCCCTTGGTACGCATCTTCTCGGCAAAACCGTCCGCACACACCTGTACGGATATGGGTCGTCCCATAGGTGCCGTCTGCTCTCCATTTGGAGTTTCCGCTTGTTCTCCCCCTGGTGGTACATAGCCCGCAACCATGTAATTCACAATGTTTGCGTACCATGGGTTGACATCCGACACCTTGAGTAGCATGTCGTCGCGCAGGTAGTCGTTGATTGGCAATTCCTGCATGTTAGTTACCTGCATACGCGACAAATGATCCGCAACTGTATTTTCTACTCCTTTTTTATCTTTTATCTCTATGTCAAATTCTTGGAGTAGGAGAATCCAGCGGATCAAGCGAGGTTTCACATCGTTTTTGGTAAGAAGATACTTAAGGGCGGCATGGTCTGTGTAGATGATTATTTTTGCGCCCACTAAGTAGGAGCGAAACTTCTCGATAGCGAAGACTACTGCCAGGAGCTCTTTTTCTGTTGTAGCGTAATTAAGCTGGGCTCCTGTCAGAGTCTTGCTAGCTTATGTGATGGCATGTTGCTTTTTGTCCTTGGTTTGGCCTAAGACCGCACCAACAGCATAGTCGCTAGCATCGCACATGATTTCAAATGGCAATGACCAATCTGGGGGTTGGATGATCGGAGCCGAGATGAGTGCTTTCTTCGGGGTTTGAAAGCGTGCAAGCACTCATCTGTGAAGTCAAAGGGTGCGTCCTTGGCTAGCGGGGGGCGTAAGGGGTCTAGCGATTTGTGAGAAATCTTGTATGAATCTTCTATAAAACCCCGCATGACCTAGGAAGCTATGGATCCCTTTGACATTCACTGGGGGTGGTAGCTTTTCAATAACGTCTATTTTGGCTTTGTCTACCTCTATCCCCTCTCGGACATGAGGTGCCCAAGAACGATGCCTTCTCGGACCATAAAGTGGCACTTTTCCCGCTTAAGTACCGGGTCCTTTTCTTGGCATCGTTGCAAGACCGGTCTAGGTTCTTCGGACAACTTTCGAAAGTCTTACCATAGACGGAGAAGTCGCCCATGAAGACCTCCATGATCTCTTCAATCATGTGCGAGAAGATAGACATCATGCACCGCCCGAAAGAAGCGGGTGCATTACACGGCCCAAATGACATTCTACGGTAGGCATAGGTTCCGTTTGGACATGTGAACGTGGTCTTGCTCGGTCATCGGGGTGGATCGGGATCGGTGGTAGCCGAATACCCGTCAAGGAAACGAGAAGAAAGAATGTTTCGCTAACCGCTCCAACATTTCATCAATAAAGGGCGGTGGGAAGTGATCTTTCTTTGTTGCCTTGTTAAGTTTTCTATAATCAATAAACATTCTCCACCCCGTGACTTGTCTTTGTGGAATGAGTTCGTTTTTAGCGTTCTCAACGATTGTCATTCCTCCCTTTTAGGGACCACTTGGACTGGGCTAACCCAATCACCGCGGTGGTGCGGGATAGATAATCCCGGCGTGAAGAAGCTTGAGAACTTCCTTCTTCACGACTTCACGCATCGCATTATTGAGCCTGCGCCGGGGTTTGCATGATGGGGTGCTGGCAGGGTCAATAGAAATGCGATGTGTGCATAGTGTCGGGCTTACCCCTTTTAGATCTTGAAGGGAATACTCGAAGACCGATCTGTGTTTCTCTAAGACGGCTATTAGGCCGGGTAGTTTCACGGTCACTAAGCTTATCGCTATGATGACGGGAGCTTGTGAGTCGCCGTTTAGGAAGACATAGCGTAGGCCCGGGGGGTAGGGGTTTAAGCTCAACCGAGGCCGAGTTAGCTCTTCCTCTTTGGGAAGTTCTATGAGTTCCCACGAATCGTCCTCTTCTTCAATGAAGAATTGGGCGTCTTTTTCTAGGTCTGTTTTACGGGTTCTCATATAGCATAACTCCCATGACCTCCTCGGGCATGTCGTGCTCAAGGAAGGGTTACATTCACGAAGTTTTTGGCTTGAGTAACGGAATAGAAAACTTTTTCTTCCCGAGTTTGACATCTAAATCCCTGATGTTGATAAATCAAGAATCTTCTCCAAGGGATGCCCGATCGGGATGTCAAAGTCTTGGATATCAAAAATATGAAAATCCGGAGACAACTTGACATCCTTGTGTAGGAAGATTTGTTCATGTATAACCTCACGGCTTTTAATGGTGGTGCGTGGTGCTATGCGCAAGGTCCGTCTTTGTGGGGGTCCTAACGACTTCCTCGTCACAAGCTTGTGCGAAGGTTTTGGACATTATGTTTATCCCCGGTAGGGTTATACATGACTTCCACCAAGTTTCCCCGATATTTGCAATGGATTGGTGTAGAGGGGCCACTTATCCGAATTTCTTCGAAAGAAGGTCCTTCCTCTCGCAACCATTCCATGCTCATTATAGTTTGTTAGCTCCTTAATAGACTCTGGAGAAAGAGTTTATCCGGGGGTTGTTCAGAGCTAAGCGAGACAGTGGTTTCTTCCATTGTTCGTACTTCGAGGTGTCACCGAATTGATCAATAAAAGTCAACCTCAAAGAACGGGAGATCCGTGCATGCGGTCTCCTTGTGTTACGTTCAGGGCGAGGGTCTCTATAGGTTTAACGGGTTCGGCGTTAGCCGAAGAGACTTCCTACGGTTTTACGCTTGGGTTCTACTCGGATGGGTTCTAGCGGAGGAGTATTCTCAAGAATACGGTTTAGGAGAGCTTCTCCTTCCGCTGTGGTTTTATGTGCGAACGACCCTCCGGCACTAAGTCAAGCGGCGGGGGCGCTTGCCCTGTCTAATCCTAGCCGAAATGCTTTGTAAAAGCACATGGTTTGGTATGGGCCAGTGCGGGCGGATCGTGTAAGCGTGATAAACCGGTCCCGAGGCTGCACCTAAGGTTTCACCCTCCATTTGTTGGAAGTTGAGTATCTCTTGTCACAGGGCCGTGATTCTGGATAAAGGGTAGAACGCTACATAGAATCTGTTTCGCAGTTCTTCCCATTCTCCGTTTACCAACCCTACGTTATGGGCGTACCATTGAGTCGCCCTCTCGGTGAGAGAACGGAAACAACTTCCACCTCGGTGTGTCGTGTGTCATGCACGCAATTGTCGAGGCGACCCGCGAGCTGCTCAAACTCCCTTAAGTGATAGTAGGGGTTTTCATATTCGAGCCCGAAAAGGCTCGGGCCCCGAACCATGGCTATAAAGCCGGGGCGGAGCTCATAATCTGAAGGCGTGATTGGCTTCGCGGTTGGCGTGGTTCTACGAGCTCGCCCTTAGGAGCGGACAGGATTTGTAGGGTAGGTTGCTCCATGAGTAACGAGGACTGTTTTTGGTATTTTTGTTTAAAAGGATACTACCAGTCACGTGGTCGACTAGGCTCGAAATATAACTACGACAATCGTCCTTGGCAACGGTGCGAGAAATGCTTGTTGGTGTTTCTTACGCACCTGAGAGAAATCCGCAGCGCACGGAAATCTTGTTGTAGCACTTCACCCGGTGGTAGCGGGGTATCGTATTTTACACAAGGACGGTCGCAAGCAGCCAGGCTTTTTCTCGTGCTGTGTCAACCTAAGGCAAGGGTTTGTTTTCTAAGAGTAGCGAGGTATCGTAGGCTAAGTTTTCCAAGCAAAGATTTTCTAAAGTCCGTTGTCTACTCACTTCGGGCACCGGCCAACGCCCAACCGGGCGGTTCCGGCAATTAGCTCTACATCACGGCCCGAACGTGGGGGGATTTCAAGGGACGGTCAAGGCTTGTCACAACCCGCCCGCCTCATCAACATCCCCAAATTTCCTCGAAGGGAAATTCACGAAAATACGAATATCGTGACGGTCTCCGAAGATCATCCCATCACATTATCCGAATTACGGTCAAATATCAATTACAAGACTTCGTTCAAAAGCGAAATAGAGGTTCTAGTACTTTATTACATCGCCACTTGGCGGAAACAAACTAGCATGAAGCAATAAGAACAAATCTTCGGGCGGGGCGACATCGTCTTGGCTTGAGCGCAAAGAACGAAACTCCCAGCTCAATCCTCCCACTCGCCTTCAAGTCCGACTCATCACCTAATCAAAGAAGTTTATCGGTACGATTTGTACGGCCAGGTTCCCACCCTATGCGCAAGCTTTGTGGAACTGGATGCATGTATGGTAATAACAAGAGGCCTAATATGGGCTGTAGTTTCCTATGCATGAATGAAATCAAGTTTATAATATATTTTAACACATATAAAACTCATCCCATCATCCCCCAAATACCAACTCATCTCAACACAAGCCTCAACTAGCCTCTAGCTCTCACTCGGGTCGACGTAACAGCCCCCGCATCTTCTTACCGCTTTCTGCTAATCGGGCTCTCGACCCTCCCGGCTCTCACCGTGACACATCCCAACAAACCACACTCGAGGTAAGAAAGAAAACACCCTCTCTACTCGGAAGAGAAAGACCCAGGAAAAACCTGGTCAAAAGACCGGCGCAAGCCGTAGGAGGTTCTAGCAATAGGCCAGGGTTACCTTTAGCGAGTCCAGGTCTAGACAGGTCCTAGCCCGAAGGCCGGACTATACGTATAGATTTACAACTCTGCAGAGCGTGTGCTCAAGACCAAACGGTCGCCATCATAGGCATGGCGAGTGCCTAGGCCGACATACGGAGACCACCTAGTTAGACAATGCCACCAAACCACTCGGCTGGGGAAGCTCCGTGAGTACCACCGTCGCTGGCGAGACGTGTGAAAGCGACATATCGAGTCGATGCTGCTGCGACTCAAGATCAACCCCCGCCGTCTCTCGGCGGGATGGAGGCCATCGGGGCCTCGTCACTGCTATAACACTATCCGCTACCACCTAGTGAGTATGGCATCATCCAAGTAGATGGGGCAATCCGCAACCCGCCCATAACGTAAGACGTTAGGTGAGCACCAATTTTCCGTTCTCGGGTCCTCGAAGATACAAGTCCTTAGGTATGACCAAGCAAGACATCTTACGTACTTCCTTTCCGGTCTTCATCCCGTCACAGAGTCGGACCGGATCCCAACACCGTACCAAGTTACCCACCACGGGTAGGACAAATGGGAGAGGCCCGGAAGCACACTCCCGGGCGAGACTCGTCCACAAAGTGACTCGTCGTAGATCTTGCTCAATCGACTCGACCCTCACCACACACCCAAGTCTAGACGAGAAGACTCACCCCACCGGTGATCCAACTCAACCGTCCTACTCATATACCCTGCCCATATATATTCACGTAAGTGATATAAAATGCAAGAAAAAAGCAATAATAGTATATGAGCGTGAGTCTAAACTATAAGCGGGTGTGCGGGAGATAGGTTGCGTCAAGGTATAAAGGCTCAACAAAGATCTCTACCATGCAACCTAGCGAAGAAATGCAAACAACTTAAAGTAAAGCGCTAGCAAAACTATATGATATGTCTAATAGGTGCTATGTAGGTGGGTGGGACATGGCACTTTGAGTGGTCGCTACGCTTCTCGGGTCAAAGTCCCGATCTTCACGGTCCTCCCGGCTCTCCTCCCGGTGCAACGTGACGTAAAGAAATGTTTGCGATTAGCAACCATTTAGAGTATCACAAAGAAGCAAATCGAAAATTGAAGACCCAAATTCACTCATAGATAAGCCTATGACGTAGGGAGAATTTTAGAAAAATTTGGACACTATTTCATATTTTTTAAAATCGTATGAATTTTCTATGAATTTTCAAAGTCTGAAATCATTTCGAAATTGGAAAACAGGGGTTTATCTACGAGGGCGACACGTGGCGGTCTACGGTTGGCCGTGGCCGACGTCGGCATGACGCCAGCACCAGGGTTTTGGTTTGGAGGCGACGGGTGGGGCGGGATGACGCCGGCATGACGTCACGCGGGTCCCGAAAGGCACCGCAATCGGCGTGGGTCCCACGGGTTGATCGGGCCGACAAGGGGCTGGCCGACGTCGCCATGACGCCGGCCGGACGTGACTGGCCAACGGTCAAACGGGCTTGGACCGGGCCCGAGGCGGGCCGACGGGCTGGACTTGGGCCGGGTTTGGGCGGATGGGCGGCCGGCCCGACACGTGTCCGTTGGTGACTCGAGCCACGTGGCGGCTTGGGCGCCCACGGCCGTAGTCCATGGCCTCGCCGCTTCCGGGCGGTTCCACGGTGGATCTTTGTTGATGGTCCATAGACCATAGCGCGGTCCACCGTGGACCGGGTCCACTTCTCCCCTTTCTTCCTTGGTTCCACGTGGACCGGGTGCACCGCACCCCTCCTTCTCTTCTTCCCCCTTCCTCTTTCTGGATGGGCGCCGGGCGCGGCGCGCGGTGGCGGGCCTCCTCCTCTCCGGCGCCCGAGGTGGCTGGTGGTGGCTTCCCCTCGCGCGCCACGGCTAGGTCATGGGCCCAGGGCTAGGGCGGCTAGGCGGCGGCGGGATGCGCTTGGTCTTGGCGGAGCGCTCAGCGGCAAGCGGCGGCGGCGTGGCGAGGCGTCGTCGCGATGGAGGGGCTCTAAGCGCCCCTTTTCATCTTGATTGGGCGGCCCAGTGTCCGGGGTTTCGATAGCGCCGTCGTGGATCGGCGGAGGCGCTCGTAGCGACCCGCCACGGCGGCGTTCGTTCTTGCGCCCGGCGGCCGGCGGCATCGCGACCACAAGCCACAAAGGCCATGCCTTGGCCTCCCCCACGTTTGGGCGTGTCCCCGTGGCGACGAGTAGCGCCACCACGGCGACCAAAGGGCACGGGCGGAGTCGCTACGCGACATGGCGCGGCGGCGCTCCCGGCCGACTTCCGGGTCGCGTGGTCGAGGCCCAAACGGCCTCCTTTCTCCATGGTGTCTGCGCGGTCGGCGCGCCTTGGCCCGGCGGAGCTCGACGGCGCGTCCTCGCTCAACGAGGCGCCGGAGTTGCCCGAACGGGCGCCGGCACGGCGGCGCTCACGCGACGGCATGGTGCCGCAAGGTGGGCACGGCCGGGGCTTTCAAGCCCCCGTTCTTGGCCAAAGGCGTGGTCTTTCTACACTATGGAGTACGGCGGCAACGGTGGTGGCCCGCGAGGCGCCGAGGTGCACCTCCTCCGTTTCGTCGAACGCGGGCGGCGCCATGGATGGCCTGTGCCATGGCGGCGCCGCACGTGCTCCGGCAGCGTTTCGGCCGAGGCTCGGCAAAGCGGGCCCTCTCGGCTAAGCGGCGCTGTGCGCGGCGGTGTGCAACCCGGCAAGCGGCCGGCCACGCTCCCATGAAGTGGGTGCGCGGGCGGCGGGTCGGGGTGGCGCGAGGCGCGACGGTCGTGCTCACCTTGAGTCGGCCGCGATCGTGGTGAGGCGGCGCTGCGCGAGGCGACGGCTCGGGCGGCTCATCTGCGGTTCGGGCTCGCGGTCCTCCTCTCCCGGCTCGGCTCGCGGTTCGGCGTCCTCCCCCGGCGTCGCGACGCTCGGTGGCGGCAACGGCGGCGGCGGCGTCGGCTCCCTCCCCGCCTCCTTCTTCCCCTTCTCCTTCCCCCCTCTTCTCCCTTGCCACGAGCAGGTGGTGTGGATGCCACCAAATCGGCGGCGCGGTTTGGGAAAAAACCCTAGCACCCGAGGGTGCTAGTTATATGGGCGCCGCGGTTGCCAACGGGAGGAGCGGGCTGGAGCGGCGCCGGCGTGGTGGTGGCTTGGAGAGGGGTTTGGGTGCGTGGCTAGGAGCAAGCGGGCGACGTGGCCCCCGGGCGTCCACGAGTTTGAAATCGGCGCCTCCGAGGGGAACATGGAGGCGACCATGGCGGCGGCGGCGGGCAACTTTACCTCCCTTGGTGACGCTCGGCGTCACCTTGACTCTCCCTCGCCCCTCGCTGGCGCCGTGTCGGCGCGAGACGGCGGGCGGGCGAAGCGCGCCGCGGCGTGGCGCGAGGGCGGGGCGCACGACCGCTGGCTGCGGGCGCAGCGGCGGCCATGGCGCTGCGGGTCGGGAAGTGGAACAGTGCGTGGGGTGTGAGGATGATAAAGATGACGATTGGGGTCCGGGCCCACCTATCGGCGGCGCGGCGAAAGGGGCGAACGCCCTCTGTTATGTTGCCACGCGGGCGCTCCCTTCTTGGGCTCGGCCCACGGGCGCGCGGGCGGCGCGCGGCCCGGCTGCACGGTGGTCGGGCTGTGGCGGTCTTTGGGCCACCGGGCTGGCGGGCCGGCTTCCCCCACTCTTTCTCCTTTTCTTTTATTTTCTTTTTCTAATATCTATTTCTATTTAACCATGGACTTCTATGTGTAAATTCATGTGTTGCCAACATGAAATTACCCTTAGGGCATCCTAGGGTCTTTAGGGTGGTTGGCTTGCCATTCCAAGGGGTTGGCAACAAACAAGAAGATTTAAATTTATAAAGAGTTGTTGATTTTATATTCATTACATAAAATCACAAAAATTCCAACTCAAACAAGGTGATTAGAAATGCAAGGATGCTTGACATAAATAAATAAGCGTAGGTGCTACATGTGCATCTAGTAGGGTTTCACTACATGCAATACACCATTGCATGGCTTGTTTGAAAAAAAAAAATTTTTTTTTGAAAGTTGGGATTTTTGTGTGGCTAAAAACCGGGTTGTTACAGTCCTACCCCCTCATTGGAATCTTGACCTCGAGATTTAGGTTAGACATACCTCTCAAAAAGGTAGGGGTAGTGTAAACGAAGTTCCTCTTCTTTCTCCCAAGTGGCTTCCCTCTCTGTGTGGTTACTCCACTGAACTTTACACATAGGAATAACTTTGCTCCTAGTGTCCTTGGTGGCTGTATCGAGGATTCGGATCGGGTGCTCTAAGTACTCCAGGTTCTCTTGTAGGTCAATGGCAGCTGCTGGGATCTGCTCATCGGGCACTCTTAGACATCTGCGCAACTGTGATACGTGGAATACTGGATGAATCCCTGTTAGTTCCCTGGGAAGCTCCACTTTGTAAGCCAAATTGCCAATTCTCTCAATGATAGGATATGGGCCAACATATCTCGGTGCCAACTTGCCCTTAAGGTGAAATCTGACGGTGTTTCATAGCGGGGACACTTTGCGGTAGACAAAGTCCCCGACTGCGAACTCGATGTCCTTTCTTCTCTTGTCGGCATAGCTTTTCTGTCGGCTCTGGGCAATCCTTAGATTTTCCCTGACTTGAGCAACTCCTTCTTCGGCCTCTTTGATCTTGTCAGGGCCAAAGAATGGTCTTTCTCCAACCTGTGACCACGTCAACGGGGTCCTGCAAGCTCTGCCATACAGGGCCTCAAATGGTGACATCTTAATGCTAGACTGATAGCTGTTGTTGTAAGAGAATTCTGCATGAGGTAAACTCTTCTCCCAACTGCGCCTCCATATTTTAGGGCACGCACAGGCTCGAAGCATATCTTCGAGAATGCGTTCACCCTCTCCGTCGACCATCGATCTCGGGGTGATAGGTCGTCTTTGTGATCAAGAGTGGTTCCCATGGCTTCCTGGAAGGCTTTCCAGAACTTGTTGGTGAATTGGGTGCCACGATCAGATATGATGTGATATGGGGCACCGTGCAGGCGGAGGATGTGCAAAATGTATAAGTCCGCTAGCTGCTCATAGTTGGATCATGTCTTCAGAGGAATGAAGTGAGCTACTTTGGTTAGGCGATCCACGATTACCCAAACAGAGTCGTTGCCTTTCGGTGTGGTAGGCAACCCCGTGATAAAATCCATGGAGATATTCTCCCACTTCCATTGAGGTACGGCTAGTGGTTGGAGCAATCCGGTGGGCCTTTGATGCTCGGCCTTGACTTCGGTTGCAAATGTCGCAACGAGCCACATGACCGGCAATATCTCGCCTTCATGTTGATCCACCAGAAATGCTTCTTCAAATCAGCATACATCTTTGTGCTTTGCATGGGTGGATGCTATACTTAGAATCATGGCCCTCTGATAGGATCTCATTGCGCAAGGCGGAATCAGAAGGTACGCAGATCCGGTTTCCATACATAACATTACCACCGCTCATCAACATGGTAATCCTTACACTTGCCCCTCTTCATCACTTCGTGAAAGTATTGGATTTCAGGGCACGAGGGCTGGGCTTGGCGGATTCTCGCCACCCAAGGTGTACTTGGACACGAAGCTCATTCAACTTCCTGGATGATGGCACAATCACAAGCCGGTGCTTCTCCATCTCCTCGCGTCAATTCTTGAGCGGGGCCTCGGTGATTAGAGCATGGCAATTGCTCTTGCGACTTAAGGCATCTCGCAAACTACATTTGCCTTTCCCCTGATGATAGTGTATCTCCGTGTCATAGTCTTTGATTAGTTCCATCCATCTACGTTGCCTCATATTCGATCCTCCCGAGTGAAAAAGTACTTCGTGCTCTTGTGATCTCGTGTAGATGTCACACTTATTCCCCGATCGATAGTGTCTCCATATCTTCGGGGCATGCACAAGCTAGCGGCTAGCTCAAGATCATGGGTCGGATAGCGCTGTTCGTGCTCTTTTAACCGATGAGAGGCATAGGCAATGACCTTCCCATTCTGCATCGTAACACATCCCAATCCCCTGTCCGGAAGCATCACAATAGACTACAAAGTCTTGTCAATATCGGGCAATGCGAGCACGGGGGTGGTAGTGAGTTTCTCTTTTCGAGTCCGAAGCTTTTCGCGCACTCGGGCGTCCATTCAAATGCTTTAGCCTTCTTTAGGAGATTTGTCATGGGTCGTGCAATCTTGGAGAAATTCTCGATGAATCGGCGATAATATCCCGCCAATCCCAAGAAACTCCCCGACATCCCGTCACATTGAGTGGTCGCTCCCATTTCTCGGACGGTCTCAATCTTGGGCGGGTCCATCATACTCCTTCCCGCCATAAGCGTGTGGCCTAGGAAAGCAACTTCTTCAAGCCGTAACTCGCACTTGCTGAATTTACCATAGAGTCGGTGTTTGTCTCGGCTTCTCAAGCACGATTCTCAAATGCTGCTCATGCTCTTCTTTACTAGCGTAGTAGATAAGAATATCATCAATGAACACCACCAAGAACTTCTCGAGTTCATCCATGAAGACCTTGTTCATCATGTTCATAAAGTAGGCGGGGGCATTAGTAAGCCCGAACGACACTACCGTGAACTTGTACTGACCATATCTGGTCACGAACGCAGTCTTTGGAATATCCTCAGGTCTAATCTTCATTTGATGATAGCCAGACCGAAGGTCGATCTTGGAAAAGTACTTGGCATTCCGCAACTGATCAAGCAAATCATCTATCCATGGCGGGGGGGATACTTGTTCTTGATTGTGACAAAGATTCAAAGTTGCGTAGTCAACACACATCCTCGTAGTATCATCCTTCTTTTCGACAAAATGTAACTGAGGGAACCCCAAGGTGATGCACTGGGTCTAATAAAGCCTTTATCTGCCAAGTCCTTCAGCTGCTTCTTGAGCTCATTCAGCTCGTCAACTGCCATTCTATAGGGCCGCTTAGCAATGGGCCCTGTTCTTGGCAACAGCTCTATCACAAACTCCACATCCCGATCTGGTGGCATGCCCGGCAACTCGTCGGGGAACACATCGGGGTACTCACACACTACCGGGTACTTCCTCTATGGTTTTGGCTTCTAGGGCGCACAGCATAGAATCTGTACTCCCTTGGTGTGGTAGGCAGCGGATTACGTGACCGCTGGAGTGGGTGATCTCTATGTATCCGGGGTTACAGGATATCACTCCCTTGTGCTGGGTTAACCAATCCATCCCTAGGATTACATCTAGGCTCATGGAGGGTAGAAGAGTGAGGTCGGCTAGAAATGGGTAGCCCTCAATGGCAATTGTCACTCTCTTACATATACGGGTGCTAGTGAAGTGACCCAAGGGTGAGGTAGTATGGATAGCCTCCCGGCGTAGCATGACCGGAAGTTTGTGCTTTTGTGCAAAACTAGCTGATACATAAGAATATGTAGCTCCTGAATCAAAAAGAACTGATGCTCTTACTCCATGCACTATAAACATACCGTAGACGACGTCGGGGGCAGTCTGAGCATCCTCAGCTGTCAGGTGAGTGAGGCGTCCGCGGGTGGAGCCCGCTGGAGTCTTGCTTGCCGGAGTCTTGCTCCCGGAGGCGGGTGCGTACCTTGCACCTCCTGCAGTCTGAGCGGGGCCCGCGCGGTTGGGGCAGTCCCACGGCCTTGTGACCGCGGGCTGGCCACAAGTGTAGCGGTGAAAGGTCGCACCACCGGTGGGGGTAGACGTGGTGTTCCTCCACGTGCCGGGGGCCGTAGCGGGGACGAGTCGGGGCGTAATGGCGGTGGTTGTTGGGGTAGGAACCGCCGCCCCCTGCTCGACCCCGGGCACCCTTCGCGCGGCGAGAACATCCAGGCGCAGAGCTCCAGGCGCGGCCCCCGGAAGGCGGGCGCGAGAACTCCCCTCATTGCGGCGCTTCTTGCGGTTGGAGAGGGCATCGCCCTCGCCTTGGTCATTCTCAATCTCCATGCACTTGTTTATCATCTCCCTGAGGTTCGCAGGCGAATGTCCCGGAGAGTTGACACTTGATGCGAGTGCTCGAGCCACGAGCGAAGCGCAACATCTTCTTCGCTCATTGGTGTTGGCCTCCTTGGGCGCGTACCTCAGCAGCGGCGGTGAAGCGTACCGCGTGCTGAGACCTTGTCTCCCCTCCGCTTTGAGGTCGCGGAACTCGCCCACCTTGGCGTCCATGGCACCCTCGGAGATGTGGTACTCACGGAACACCTCGACGGTCGCCCCACGTGTAGTCGAGGGCCTCACGGTGCGCCGCACCGACAAGCTGTCCCACCATGCGCGTGCTGCACCGGTGAGGAGCGGGTAGGTAGCGAGCCCGACACACCCGGCGCCGAGCAAGTGGTCGGTCGAGCGCCTTGTCCATCTCCTTCAGCCGATCATCGGGCGGCGACCGGGTCACCGCTGTCCCGGTCCGAAGGTAGGCGGCCTCGGCATGAAACGCTCAAGCCGCTTCGAAATCATCACGATCATCCCCTGTGGTGGCGGTGGTTCATGTTGTCCGCCATCCTCTCAAGCAGCTCGGTCGGGCGGGCCATCACCTCCGCCAGGATCGGGGAGGTCGGGATATTTCTTCCCCATCGCCTCCTCCTCCCCGAGGCCCCAAGGGTGGTGGTCCTCTCTCCAAGGGTTCTCCTCCAAGGGCCCCTCCTCCCTGGCCACCCTGTGGCTGAGGGGTAGGTGCACGGGGCGGCTCCTCACATGCGGCCTCCTCGAAGAGACGGCCCTCTCCACGCCTCCCACGGCGTCCCCATCCGCGGGCGACTTCCGGCGCGGGAGACGGCGAGAGGTTGCGAACGCGGTTGGAACGGCGAGTCGACATGGCTGATCACTGGGACAGGGTACAAGGTGTGAGTGCTGAATTTATTATAGCATTAGTTGCATAAGTATTAATCAATTTAAATTATAAAAAGCAACTAGAGTACACTCAAACAAAGATGCAATAAGATCCATAAAATGCATAAAGAATCGAATCATTCATTACATGAGTTGTATTACATGACAATCGTACTAGGACAGGATAACATGGAACGGCTCTACACGCAGGTAGGCTCAAAAAGGAGGTCATGTCTACTCAAATGGATGATAGAGTCTGGATCCACGCAGGGATCTCCATCATGGCAACACTACTCAACTACTGATAGGGTCTAGATCCGTGCAGGGATCTCCATGGTGACACTACAACTACTGGTAACTGGCAAGGAGCTAGGCTCTAAGAGGTAGGTGGTGGCTAGCTGCTCTCTGCCTGAGCTGGGGTAGGGTGAAGACGCTCCGCGAGGTAGCGGGCACGGCAGAACTCGATGGTCTCCACAGGCTGCTGGAAACCCTCTGGCGGCCACGCGGACAGGTCCAGGCGGGAAGGTGCACCCGCGTAGGTCTCCCTGCGAAGTGGCTCGTGGCGAGGTTGGGTAGTCCGGGCCCTCAACCTCTCGATCTCCTTGACGCTGTCGGGCGCCGACTCCCTCCAAGCCTCAAGCGTGCGATCCCGAGGCGGTCCTTCAGGACTTCAATCTCCTTCAGGGCCATGGCGAGGTGGCTGCCGTTGTGTGCGGCACGCCACTTCTCCTCGTCTAGGTCTTGGCGAAGCTTGTAGGCAATGTTCCTTTGGGCGGCACCGTCCAGCCACTCCGCCTTCTTCTTCTTATCCTGGAAGTTGAGCAGCTCCCTCAGCTCCCTCTTCTCTGCTTCCAGCTCTAGGTTCTGGGAAACCTGAATGTCCAGTTTGTGCTCCGTCTTCAGGAGTTGATCCACCAGGACCCTGAGCTCACCCTCCATCTCCTCAAGCTTGTAGAGGTACTTCTCCTCCTTCAGGCGGACGTTGCCGAAGGTGTTGTAGTAGGAGCGCTCCAACCAACCTCGTCCCCGGGCCTTGTCTTCGGTCCCCCGGGTGTTGACGACCCGCCTGCGGTAGTCGTTGACACGCTCCTCCGTGTTCATGATGTACCGGGCGTTGGCGAAGGCCAAGACCGCACACCCGGAGAGCCGGGTCCGACTCGGCCCGTGGAGCGGCGAGGATCTCCGTGCACCGCCGCCCCGTCCCCCGGTGAGGTCCAAGGCGCGGGCGCCAGGCGGAAGTGGGTGCTCGCCAAGTGCTCACACGGCCCGGGCCATCACGCGGCGAAGGGCGTCGCGGCCGATCCGCCGCACCCCCCATGCCGATGTTGGAGTCGTGATCGGGAAGGCGGTGCCCCCTCGCGAACCCGGGACCTTGTCACTTGCCGGAACTCGAGGCGACGGTGGTGTACCCCCGCACACCTCCTCCCCGGTGCGGGGTCTCCCTTCACGGGCGTCTCGGATGCTCGACGTAGGTACGCCAAGCTTCGTTGAGGACCATCCTCGGCACCTGTGAAAGCCTCTCGTGCTTTGAACCGTCGATGGGCAACTTGACCTCGGAGGGGCGGCCTTGGCCCAATGTACGGTCCCCAAGAGCGACATCTCCGCATTTTAAAACCATGGGTTGTATTAGATTGGTTAGCAAAAATAGAGATAAGCCTTGCATAAAGAAATGCGGTGGTCGGTAATATAACCGAAAGGGAAAAGTTTTTCCTACACTAGTGTTTTCTCCTCGGGGTTTTAGTCCTAAGGTCAAACCCTCTCTGATACCAATCGTAACATCCCCAAATTTCCTCGAAGGGAAATTCACGTAAATACTGAATATCGTGATAGTCTCCGAAGATCATCCCATCACATTATCCGAATTCACAGTCAAATATCAATTACAAGACTTCGTTCAAAAAAGCGTAAATAGAGGTTCTAGTACTTTTTATTACATCGCCACTTGGCGAAACAAACAAACCGCACACGGCAATAAGAACAAGATCTTCAGGGGCGGAAGCGACATCGTCTCGGCTTGAGCGTAGCAAAAAACTCCCAAATCAATCCTCCCACCGCCTTCACCGAAGTCCGACTCATCACCTAATCGGCAAAGTTTATCAGTCACGATTTGTACTCGCCGTGTTCCCCACCCTATGCGCAAGCTTTGTGGAACTGGATGGATGTATGGTAATAACAAGAGGCCTAATATGGGCTGTAGTTTCCTATGCATGAATGAAATCAAGTTTATAATATATTTTAACACATATAAAACTCATCCCATCATCCCCCAAATACCAACTCATCTCAACACAAGCCTCAACTAGCCTCTAGCTCTCACTCAGTCGACCAAACAGCCCCCGCATCTTCTTACGCTTTCTGCCTAATCGGGCTCTCGACCCTCCCAGGCTCTCTCCGTGACACATCCCAACAAACCACACTCGAGGTAAGAAAGAAAACACCCTCTCTACACGGAAGAGAAAAGACCCAGGAAAAACCTGGTCAAAAGACCGGCGCAAGCCGCGGGGGGTTCCAAAAATAGGCCGGGGTTACCTTTTAGCGAGTCCAGTCTAGATGTGTCCTAGCCCAAGGCGGACTATACGTATAGATTTACAACTCTGCAGAGCGTGTGCTCAAGACCAAACGGTCGCCATCATAGGCATGGCGAGTGCCTAGGGCGACATACGGAGACCACCTAGTTAGACAATGCCACCAAACCACTCGGCTCCGAAGCTCCGAGTACCACCGTCGCCGAGACCGTGAAAGCGGCGTATCGAGTACCGCTAAGTGCGACTCAAGATCAACCCCCGCTGTCTCTGGCAGATGGAGGCCATCGGGCCTCATCACACGCTATAACACTATCCGCTACCACCTAGTGAGTATGGCATCATCCAAGTAGATGGGGCAATCCGCAACCCGCCCATAACGTAAGACGTTAGGTGAGCACCAATTTCCCGCCTCATGTCCTCGAAGATACAAGTCCTTAGGTATGACCAAGCAAGACATCTTCGTACTTCCTTTCCGGTCTTCCCGTCCACACGGGAGTCAAGACCGGATCCCAACACCGCCGTACCAAGTTACCCACCACGGTAGGACAAATGGGAGAGGCCGGTAAGCACACTCCCTGAGACTCGTCCACAAATGACTTCGTCGTAGATCTTGCTCAATCGACTCGACCCTCACCACACACACCCAAGTCTAGACGTAAGACTCACCCCCACTGGTGATCCAACTCAACCGTCCTACCATATACCCGGTTCCATATATATTCACGTAAGTGATATAAAAATGCAATAAAAGCAATAATAGTATATGAGCGCGAGTCTAAACTATAAGCGGTGTGCGTGGGAGATAGGTTGCGTCAAGGTATAAAGGCTCAACAAACATCTCTACCATGCAACTTTGGCGGCAAATGCAAACAACATAAAGTAAAGCTAGCAAAACTATATGATATGTCTAATAGGTGCTATGTAGGTGGGTGGGACATGGCACTCGAAAGTGGTCGCTCTCGCTGGGTCAAAGTCCCGATCTTCACGGTCCTCCCGGCTCTCCTCCTGGTGCAGTACTGCGTGCGTAGCTAAATGGTTGCGATTAGCAACCATTTAGAGTATATCAAAAAGCAAATCAAAAATTGAAGACCCAAATTCACTCATAGATAAGCCTATGACGTGGGGAGAATTTTAGAAAAATTTGGACACCGATTTCATATTTTTTACGGAAATCGTATGAATTTTCTATGAATTTTCAAAGTCACGAAATCATTTCAAATTGGAAAACAGGGGTTTATCTACGGGCGACACGTGGCGGTCTACGGTTGTTGGTCTTGGCGGCGACGGCATGATGTCGTCACCAGGGTTTTGGTTTGGAGGCCGACAGTGGGCGGATGACGTCGGCATGACGTCACGCGTCCCCGAAAAGGCATCGCGAACTCTGAGTGGGTCCCACGGGTTGGCCGGGCGACCAGTGCCAGGGCTGTGACGTCGAGATGACGTCGGCCCGTTACTCCGTCAGCGGTCAAGCGGGCTTGACCGGGCCCGAGGCGGCCCGACGGCCGGACTTGGGCCGGGTTTGGGCGGATGGGCGGCCGGCCCGGACACGTGTCTGTTGGTGACTCGAGCCACGTGGCGGAGGCTTGGGGCGCCCGCGGCCGTAGTCCATGGTCTTTCCGCTCCGCCGGGTTCACGGTGGATCTTTGTTGATGGTCCATAGACCATAGCGGCCTGGTGGACCGGGTCCACTTCCCCCTTCTTCCTTGGTTCACGTGGGCCGGTGCACCACACCCTCCTTCTCTTCTTCCCCTTCCTCTACTTTCTGGGCCAGGCCGGCGCGGCGGTGGCGAGGCCTCCTCCTCCGCGCCCCAGGTGGCTCGCGGTGGCTTCCTCGCGCACCGGGCACCCCCGGGCGGGTCATGGGTGAACCCCTAGGCGGCAGCCGGCGGCCGGGGATGCGGGCTTGGCTCGGCGCCGCGGCTGGCGGCCACGTTCGTGAGGACGGCGTCCGGGCGATGGAGGGCTCCAAGCTACCCCTTTTCATCTTGATTGGGCGGCCTAGGTGTCGGGCATTCCCGATAGCGCCGTCGTGGATCTACGAGGCGCTGCGTAGCGACCGACCCGCGGCGGCCAGCGATTCGCCGCCGGCGGCGAGTGGCGACATCGCGGCCACAAGCCACAAAGGCCGTGCCTTGGCCTCCCGCGTTCGGGCATGTCCCCGTGATGACGGCAGTAGCGCCACCACGGCCGACCAAAGGGCACGGCGGAGTCAGCGACGCGACATGGCGGCGGTGCTCGTGCTCGACCGGCCGGTCCGTGGGTCGAGGCCCAAACGGCCTCCTTTCTCCATGGTGTGCCGCGGTCGGCGCGCGCCTTGGCCCGGCGGATCTCGGCGGCGCGCTCCTCGCTCAGCGAGGCCGCCCGAGTTGCCGAATCGGGGCGTCGGCGACGGCCAAGCGCTGGGACGGCATGGTGCCGGCAAGGTGGGCACGCGCCGGGATTTCATGCCCCGTTCTTGGCCAAAGGCGTGGGTCTTTCACGCTATGAGATGCGGCGACGCGGTGGTGGCGCGGTAGCGGGTGCACCTCCGTTCGTCGGTGGCGGCGCCGGATGGCTTTGTGCCATGGCGGCGCGCCGCGTGCTCCGCAGCGTTTCCGGCCGAGGAGGCTCGGGCGGGCCCTCTCGGCTAAGCGGCGCTGCGTGTGAAGGCGGTGGTGTGCAACCAAGAAGCGGCCGGCCCGCGCGCTCCGTGAATGGGTGCGCGGCGGCGGGGGTCGAGTGCGAGCCGCGGCCTTCCGTGCTCACCTTGAGTGGTTTGCGGTGGTGCGGGCGGGCCTGCGAGCGGCTTCCGGGCGGCTGCTATCATGGCTCGGGCTTCGCGGTCCTCCTCTCCGGCTCGCTCGTGGTTGGCGCGATCCTCGGCGCTCCGGCCTCCGTGACGCTCCGGCCGAGTGGCGGCGTGACTCCCTCCCCGCCTCCTTCTTCCCCTTCTCTTCCCCCCTTTTCCCTTGCCACGGTGGTGTGGATGCCACCAAATCGGCGGCGCGGTTTTACGAGGAACCCTAGCACCCGGGTGCTAAGCTTATATATGGGCGCCACGATGCCCAACGGGAGGAGCGGGCTGGAGCGCACCGGCGCTGGTGGCTTGGAGAGGGGTTTTGGGTGCGTGGCTAGGAGCAAATGGGGCGACGTGGCCCCTCGGGCGCCCACGAAGTTTGAATCGGCGCCTCCAGGGGGGAACATGGAGGCGACCATGGCGGGCGGCGGCGGCACTTTACCTCCCCCCTTGGTGACGCGTCACCTTTGCCTTACTCCCCTCCCCCTCGCTAGGCGGCTCGTCGGCGAGGAGCGGGGGCGAAGCGGCGAGGCGGCAGGCGCGCGACGATGGCGGGCGGCATCGCAGACGCCAACGCGGCGACGCGCCGACGCGGCGTGGCCGGGTCGGGAAGAGGAACAAAGGCGCGAGGGTGTGAGGATGATAAAGATGACAGTGTGGGGTCCCGGCCCATTGCCGGCCGACCGAAGGGCGAAAAGGGACGGAATGCCCTCGTTATGTTGCCACGCGGGCGCTCCCCTTGCCGGGCCGCCCACGGGCGCTGGCCAGCGGCCAAGCGGCGAGCCCTGGCCGCGGGTGGTCGGGCCGATGGCGGCCCCCGCCGGGCCACCGGGCTCCGGGGCGGCTTCCCCCCACTCTTTCTCCTTTCTTTTATTTTCTTTTTCTAATTTCTTTTCTAATATCTATTTCTATTTAACCATGGACTTCTATGTGTAAATTCATGTGTTGCCAACATGAAATTACCCTTAGGGCATCCTAGGGTCTTTAGGGTGGTTGGCTTGCCATTCCAAGGGGTTGGCAACAAACAAGAAGATTTAAATTTATAAAGAGTTGTTGATTTTATATTCATTACATAAAATCACAAAAATTCCAACTCAAACAAGGTGATTAGAAATGCAAGGATGCTTGACATAAATAAATAAGCGTAGGTGCTACATGTGCATCTAGTAGGGTTTCACTACATGCAATACACCATTGCATGGCTTGTTTGAAAAAAAAAAAAAAAAAAAAATTTGAAAGTTGGGATTTTTGTGTGGCTAAAAACCGGGTTGTTACACCTACCCCCTCAACCGTGGGATGCTCCGCAAAAGGTAGGTGAACGCTTAGTCCAAACACCACGTTTGCACTATTGGTCACAGTTCTTGATGTTGGCCAAGGTTCCCGGTCAAAGAGTTCCTTCACCAAGAACTAACGCTCTTAACGAGACAATCTACCAATCTCACAAGTCTACAAACAGCTAAGAAATATCTGAAAAGAAATTAAGTAGCTGTAAGATAATCACAAGACTCCTTACCAAAGTGTAAGTAGCTTGCGAGGTACGAGCCCAAGGGTGCCCGGCAAGTCCGCACTCAGCCCCTCCTAGGAACAGCGGAACAATCGAGAGGCGAACCGCAGCTCAGGGTAGAAAGAACAAAAGCTTCTTTCTAGCTTTTCCCTCTCTCACTCTCTAGAATTAGAAGATAGAAGAAGAAGTAGAAGAAGAAGAAGAACTAATTCTACTCTCTTGCACAAGTGGATCGTTTCTCTTTGGAATTGTTGTTGAGAGAGGTGAAGGAGGGAGCTATTTATACACAAGAGGGAGGGGCCTAAGTGCTAAAAACACCAAAACCGACCTAGAAACACCTTCCAAATCTGCCAAAAACGACCATCCAACGTCGGTAGTGCTCGTTATGGAAGGTAACAAACCGCCTCCCCTCGCCGGGCCCGAACAGCCTCAGCGGGTGGGTGCACCAGGCACTGTGGTGCTTGCTACAAGACCCTCTTTGGCCCGCCCGTTTCGGGGCTTCGCAGGTTGGGCCTCTTTGCTGCGAAAAATCGTGGTGGTGGTCTTGGTCCTGCCTAGTTTTGACGTTTTGTCCCATTCTTGTTTGGGCTTGCCATTTGCTTCTTTGGGCCTTTTTCTATTTGTTGGTTTTATTTCTTTTTCTTTGTATTTTTGGCCCAAAGTGATTATTCTTGAGTTGGTACCGCAAGTCCAAATAAACTCCAAAACTTTGGAATATGTTAATTGAAATTCCTATTTCTAGGTTGTTTTGGTGTAGGTTGACGGTATTTAGATTGTAGTTGGTTACCGTCAACACTATCATATGGGCATTCGGCAATTAGATGACGATCATCATGGCATCTAAAGCACTTCATGTTGCCTTCATTCTTGCCATCCTTCTTCTTGGATGAGGGCTTTTTCTTCTTCTTGGAGATGTAGCTCTTCTTGACATATTTGCCCAATTTCTTCACAAAGAGAGCCATGTGTTCATCAATTTCACTTCCACTACTAGAAGTGCCTTCCTCTTCATCACTTGACTCTTCTTTCTTGCTCTTGCCATTGGATGACGAGCTAGCCTAGAGTGCCAAGCTCTTCTTCTCATCTTTCTTGTCATCATCCTTTTTCTTCTTGTTGCCCTTGTTGATGAGCTCTTGCTTCTTCTTATCATCTCTATATGAGTCATCGGTCATCACCTCATCAACCAATTGGTTGGGAGTCAAGTCCTTCAAATTTGTCCTCACAAGCACGGTGATGAACATCCCAAACCTCTCCGTAAGCACCTCAACAACTTCATGTTGAAGGTCTTGTCCTTGATCTCTTCTCCAAGTGCATTGAGATCATTCACCAATACTTGCATACGTTGAAACATCTCCGACACACTTTCATCTTCTTCCATCTTGAAGCTATTGAATTGCTCAAGCTTTATGTATGCCTTTGCTTGCTTGACGCTTCGGTGCCCTCATAGCACTCCTCTAGCTTCTTCCATATGTCATGAGCAATTTCAATTGACTTGACTTGCTTAAACACTCTATCATTGAAAGCTTCATGGAATGAGCTCACGGCAATGTCATTTGCTTGAAGCTTCTTTTCCTCCAACGGTGTTGGGGCTTCTTTGTTGGCAACCTCAAACTTCTTCTCGGTCACAACCCACACTTCTCTATTGATTGACTTGAGGTGTGCGGTCATCTTCACCTTCCAATAGGCGAAATTGGTGCCATCGAAGGGTGGTGCCTTCTTGGTGTTGTTGATGTGAAAACTCAACGCCATTTTGTCACCGTAGGTTGTTAAGCCCTTCAAATATGGTGTCTCAGCTCTGATACCACTTGAAAGGTCCTAATGGCTAGAGGAGGGGGTGAATAGCCTATAAAAATTTCTTGCAACAACACTTAACAAGGCGGTTAGCAAATAAGATGGCGAAGCAAATTTAGCGGTGCTACAAACTAGCTATGCAAGCCACAAGACAATTCTAGCAATTCTATTGTCTCTAATCACAAGCAATGGCTAGGTTGCTAATTTACTCCTAGGTGGACAAGATAAACTAACTAATTCTACCACTAGAGCTAAATTACTCTAGTCAACTAAACAACCTACACAAGGCTACACAAGTATACTAGAGAATGTAATGCAAAGAGGCTAGAATACAATACCACCGGTGTAGTGTCGAAGTTGATGCCAATCACCAAGTCAATGAGAAATCTCCAACGAACAAGCACACTTGACAAGAGATTTTTCACCGAGGTTCACGTGCTTGCCGACACGCTAGTCCCCATTGTGGCGATACACCCACTTGATGGTTGCTAAGCAAGCAATGGCACGGTGCCAAATCCCACGGTGGGAGCTCAAGCACACCAATCACAAGAGGGGATCCACAAGCCACGAGCAATCCACTAGTGCTCCTTTCACGAATCTCCGCGGGGTAAGGAACGACCCCTCACAAGTCCATTGGTGTGGCCTCGAACAAGCTCCAATCGAGCTCAACGCCGCCTCAACCTCCAAGCCGCTAGGGAACCAAGCAAATTCCTAAGAGAAACGAAATCTTGTAGCTCCTCCAAGGATGAAGTGCCTCTAGATGCAATCAACAATGCAATGCACTTCAATCTCTCTCAATCTCACCCAAGATTCGAAGTTAGGATGAAGAGATGAGTGGAGGGGAGTATCTCAAGCTCACAAGAGTGTAGGAGTGTTCAAATGTGCAAGAGAGAGCTCATGTACCCGGCCTACCAAGTATATATAGAGCCCATCTCGAAATAGAGCCGTTGGTCTTCAAATGAGGGTTTCGCGTGTTGATCGGGCCTTGATCCGGTCGGTGACCGGACGCCACGCCGCCACGCCGTCCCCGGCATCATTCCGGTTACAACCGACAAGTCCTCACGGCCCCTATCGCTAACAACGAAGCTCGAAGCGTCCGGTTCATGCTTCAGTGGTGACCGGACCCATCAAGCCAAAAGTCCCGGTCAAGGTGTCAAAATCAGCCCTGAATGCGGTGCTCTCAGTCGGCCGGGAACCGGCCCGGCCGAGGACACTCCGGTCGAGTTCCAGCGTGTCCGTCCAGCGTCGATCGCGGCGTCCGGGCCGGCGTTTCTGCGAAATCCGTCACCTTGTTATCGCCTTTGCTTCAACCTTGCTTCACCTCTTGCCATATGTTGCCAACACGTCGAAGATGATCTCAATATCATGTATGTTTGCATGTCGCAATCGATTAGGCAAGAACGAAGTTAGTGCTCTCTAGTCTAAATACATATGCAAGTCAATATGGACCTAGAGGCACTTGTCATTGGATTAGCCGTGGCATTCCCTCTTGATAGTCGCCATCTATCCTAAATGTGATCACACTCTCTATAGTGTCTTGATCAATTTAAAGAAAACCCTATCAAGTTATACCTTTGCCTTGATCACCGGGTTCCTTCCAAACCGACAACCGAGCTTGATAATCCATCATGTCCATCATTATCGCCCATGTTCATGATCATCATGCTCCATTATCATCCATGCAATCCTATCTCTTAAGTCACACTTAGAGCAAAGGATTAGCATAACAAGGTGTCATCAATTTCCAAAAACCAAACATGAGATTTCAAGTAGCCAGCTGGTTTTAGCGGATCAAGGGCCAACGGTCGGATTGATAACCCTCGACCACCTCATTGAGCCATTGGTGCTTGAGGCGAGGAGGCGACCATCAAAACATCGATGAGAATGGCGAGACAATGCATCGGCCAGAATCCTCAACGCCCTTGCGGTAAATGATCTTGTCTTGCGGAGGCCGAGCAATCGGTGAAGACTTTTTTTTGCCACGCTAGATATGGAGACACTGCTCATTCAGGTGTGTAAGGCTCTGGTGATCAGTATGTATGAAGAATTCAGCTTGAAGCAAATAATGCCGCCACTGATCCACTGCCATGAGGATTGCGAAATACTCCTTCTAAATGCTTGATGAGGCCTTGGTTACGCTGGCGAGGGGGCCACGGCTAATGAGCAATGGGGTGCCCCAAGCGGTGCAACACGGCCCCTATGCCAGATCCTGAAGCGTCTGTTTCAATATGAAACGGGAGGGAGAAGTTGGGCAGCGCCAACACAGGAGCCGAGGACAAAGACTCCTTGAGCAGGTTGAAAGATAGTTCATGTGCTGTTGTCCACACAAAGACTTGATCCTTCTTCAACAGTTCAGTCAGCGGCTTTGCTATGATGCCAGTTCTTGACGAACTTCCGATAATAACCTGCTAACCTAAGAAACCCACACAACTTGCATACTAACACCGGTCTAGGCCAATCCACAACTGCACGTACCTTGGTGTGGGGTGGTGGACAAGCCATCTTTTTGCTTACTACATGACCCAAGTATGAGATGGTGTGTAGTGCAAACCGACACTTAGAAAGTTTCAGCTTTGATTGGTCCCTCCTCAGCCATTCTAGAACTTGGGTGAGGTGCAAAACATGGTCCTCCAAGGTACGACTATAAACCGGTATGTCATCGAAGAAGACTATCATGAACTTCGCGTAACCCGGGGGCCAATGTGACATTCATCGCACCCTGAAATGTTCCTGGGGCGCCGGTGAGGCCAAAAGCCATAACCCTGAACTCGTACTATCCCACATGAGTTTGGAAGGCAGTCTTGTGCTCCTCACCCCACTTGAGCGGGATCCGGTGGAAACCGGCACGAAGATCAAGGATAGAAAACCAACAAGCTCCCCGCAGAAGTTCATCCATAAGTTGATCAAAGGCGGGGATCGAGATACTTGGACTTCCTAGTAATAGCGTTTAACTGTCTGAAATCCACACAGAATCAATAAGAATCATCCTTTTTTTCACCAGTAGCACCGGGGAAGCAAAAGAGCTGGAGCTGTGCTGAATAAGTCCCTGATCAAGCATATCTTTGACTTGTGCTTCGATCTCATCCTTCAAGCGAGGAGGGTAATGATAATGGCCGAACAAACATGGGCTGAGCACCCTCAATTAGTGGAATCTCATGGTCACAGGCTCGAGATGGTGGTAAGGCAGTCGGAGGCAGGAATACATCCTAGAATGAATCAAGCAACTCCCCCGAATAATGGCCGTACACCGCCCACGGTGCTAGAAACGTGCCTCGGCGGCGTTGATCTATAACAACACTTGTGATGGAAGCTCGCATCAAACACCCTCGCGAATAACCTGAATCGGCCTTGATGAGGCACAAAGAGGAACTTCGCACCCAAAAATCAACCATCATGGAGCTATGAGCCTCAAGCCAATCCATCCCAACAATAACATCAAAATGACCCAATGGCAAAATGCGCATGTTGGAATGAAAGAGACAATCAATCGACCGTCCATGGAACTTCTTTGCAAGATTGTAGATGAATGCGAGAGTCTTACCACCCCGGCCACTTGAGCGAGAATCGGAGACGATAGACCCGAGATACCGCTTCAAACGGGTAGCCACTGATTCACTGATGAAAGTGGATGAGCTACCACTGTCCACCAGCATGGAGACCTTGTCCCGAATCGTGCCTTGGAGACATATAGTAGTGCGAAGGAACCCTTTAAAGAAAGCGTGACTTTAGACAAAGCCATCATCACTTGTTCAGTAGGGGACTCTGAATCAGAGCTAGCCAAAGAGTCGTCAGAAGAAAATGTGTCCCAAACAGCATCAACAGCATGCAAAATCTCTGGAGCGCAATGGTGTTCACGAGTCCACTTGGCATTGCATTTGAAGCGAGCCCGGCGCACGCCAGACGCCTTCGCAGTTTTGAGAGCCTCAAAGGACCGCGAGCTAAGCTATGGTAGACCGAAGACGCCGCCGCGGAAGCATTGGCGCCTTGTCAACTCGCGGTACAGGAGCTTGAGGAACACCCAGAGGAGCTAGTAATGCCAAGGGTGCCCGCTGGAATGAAGGTGTTCGAGTTGTCGTAGACGCCCAATCACCATGGGCGATGTCCGCGACCGAGAAACGCCTACACCCAAGCTTCCTCCTGTAACGGAGCGACGAGCAAGCGGTATCCAGATTTTGGGGATTCATCATAAGCACAATTGCAATGTGATCTCGGGCCGCAATCCATCAATGAATCTCATAGTGAAAAACATAGGATCTGTAGACAGAGAATAAGCAGTCAGATGGTCCACTAATTCATAGAATTGAGAGATATATTCGGTGGCACGTGCCGGTCTATTTAGCGTGAAACATTTGCCGCGATCGTAAGCTCTTTTCCGATTGGCGTCAAAACGATCGTGCAATAAATGGCAAAAGGTGGTCCAGGTTTTAGGTTGTGAATCTGTGGAGATACTGCATCGAAAACCACAATGCGACCGGCCATCCATGTGCATCTCGACTATCGACAACCGTAGATGATCCGGGACCCGGTACATGGCAAAGTATTTCGGCTAGCGAACGCCACGCGCCGAGGGTTGTCGCCATTGAAGCGAGGGAAGTTGAGCTTTGGCATGCGGCCCGGAGCGGTGGGGTTAGCGGCAACGTAGGTGTTGATGGGTGGTGGGCGTGGCGGTGGCGGCAGTTGAGGTGTGGAAACTAGCGGCGGCATGAATGGAGGGCGAGGAATAGGACTACGAGGAGGAGGGGATCCGAGGCTTACCCAATGCCGGATGTGAACCATGGTCGTGACCAACCCGTGGCCACTATCCCATGTAATCGTAAGTCATTGCAGCTAGCCCGGCCGGGCCCGCTGGCATGAAGTCCGGTAGGTGAGCGCGCTGACGCCGCCGACGAAGGGGAGCCAATGATGCCCGGGTGTGAGCGGGCATTCCATCGAACACCTCGCGGGTTCCGTACCCGATGTCGAAGTTTCTTCACCTTGAGGCGAGGTCGTCCCGGACACCCTCGCTCGCGGTCGCCACTTTCGCGGAGCTTCAGCGACGTTCTTCTCTGTGGTGGCGACGCTGGGTGTCGCTGCCGGGACTGCATCGGCTCGGCGCGCATTGACTCCAACTTGGCGGCGCCACTCGGCAAGATAGCGCCGGTGGCGGGCGGCGCTGCCTCCGCCAGGCGCAGGGCGTTAGATCGCCAACCGCGAGCAGCCGCTGCATCCGCGCAGTTGTCAAGGTCGGTGAAGCGGTGTTCCCACTTGTTGTCGAGCTCGGTGAAGCGGCGGTTCATCTTGTCCTTGGACGCGTGGATCTCATCAAGGACGAGCTTGAGCGGCGGCTCCATGGCGCGGCGGCGTGATCTACTCAGCGCGTGTAGTGGTGATGGGGTAGGTGGTCGGAGGCCGAATCGGTGACGTCGATACCACCAATTGTGAGGGAAGGAGCCTTTGGGGAGGAAGAAGAACTCGAGTAGAAGGGGATGTGATTGGGAACAGAAGTTCTATGATGTAAATTCAAATGAGTTCATGTTACAATTCTTCATAATCCTCTCGGCTTACTTCCTTCGCTACTTATAACCTCACACTCTCGGGTTGGGCCGAAAGCACCTATCCGTTGGGCGGCGGATTCGGGCCGGGCCTTGGGCTTCGAGGAGCATCTCGCGGGTCGAGCCAGCTGGTCTTGGGCCTCTCCTATGTCCTCGGACTCTCCTTCCTTGTTCTTGGACATCGGGTGACCAAGAAAAGGATGAAGGACGGAGGTAGGATGAATCAAGGAAGCATGAACGCCGACCTTCGAAATGCCGCGCCGCGGGAACGGGGCAAGTAAAGCCGTAGGGACAAAAGGTCTGCAGGGCGCTACCGGATCCATCCCCTAATTTACTCGATGATGGGATTTTTTTTGTTTTGAGATGATCGATGACGGAAATGAAACGGGCGGAACCGGAGCCCAACAGATCGTAATTGGGCCGGGGCGACGCCGGGTGGGAAGGCACTAAGGCCGTGGATAGAAGTTACCTTCTGTGTTGTGAAACGGTGCCTGTACGTCAATAGGCACAACTTCACTTTCGATCTCATCCATCCTTACGGACGTCGTACAGTACATGATTAGCAGTTAACATATCATGCGAAGGGGCATGTCTCTTCGCATGAAACTTCCCCGTAAAACGCATACACCTCTTCACATGTATATAATCCTCAATGATCAATGAAACAAGATAGTTGTTCTAATCTCTCGTTCATTTACATTCACTTCACAATACGCTATCACCACTTTCGCTTCTACCGCATGAAGAAAAAAAGAATGATGAAGACGAATGTAAGTACACACACATTGCTTCTAGAGGCACATGCCTCCAAACCCCATCGTTCTATGGGGGCTCGATCCGATGGAAGAGGAATTATACCTAGTGGACAAATGGGTACCACTAATTCTATTCTTAGGGAAACAAAATATATCCAAACTCTTATCAAAAGAGAAGGAAATGTTTTGACAATCATTTGGACGCGATGCTACGATTGTTGGCTCGGGTCGTGCCACTATCATACTCTCCATGGGTACCCAAATTACAATTGAGGATGCATTATTGTATCCCTCGATTCAAAAGTATACCTTATTAAGTTATAGAGATATCCGGCCAAAACGGTTTCCATATAGAAACTTGTGATGACAATAATGAGGAAATTCTCCTCATTACTAAAAATAACGGATATGGCAAACGAATTGTTGAGAAAATTTCCTCTTTTTGTCCGGATTGTACTACACATACATCAAACCCTGCACCTCATGTTGTGTATAAGGTAATTTTTCTGCACGTCAACGCATTCAATTCCAATTTTGGCATGAACGCCTTGGCCATCCTAGAATAGGATGATGGAAAAATATCAGCAATTCTATTGGTCATGAGTTAAATATCAAGCTAAATTCCCCAAAACCTTCGTGATTTTATGTGCACTTCATGCGCCACGTGGAAATTGATTTTACGCCCTTCGCCCATTAAAATCCAAAATGAGCCACCAAATTCCTTTGAACGGATTTAAGTAGATATTTGTGGCCCCATACAAACTATCGCCCCCGAATCGCTCGCGTATTTCATGGTTCTAATAGATGCACCGCTAGATGGTCTCATGTGTGTCTTTTGTCCACACGTGAATACATGCATTTGCTACAATTATTGCTCAAGCTATTAAATTGAGAGCACATAATCCTCAACATCAAATTCAATCAATTTGAATGGACAATGCCGGCGAATTTTCCTCAAAGGCCTTCAATGATTATTGCATGGCTTTAGAATTCAAGTTCAGCACTCGTTCCCTTACGCCCATACGCAAAATGGTTTAGCGTAATCTCTTATTAAGAGAATTAAACTCATAGCAAGACCATTATTACATAATTGCAACCTACCAACTTCATGTTGGGGTCATGCGCCTTTTACACTGCGGACTTAATTCAATTGTACCAACCCATATCACGCCGCCCCCCCACGCAATGAGTAATGCGGGAATATACCTACATATTTCCCATCCGCAAAAATTTGGTTGCTAAAGATATGTACCGATCTCACAACCTTAAGCTGCACTCTATATGGGTCCACATAGGAAACTTGGTATCCGCTGGTATAAATTATATGCACACAATGTCGTTGTAAAATTATCTCAAGTAGTTTACGCATAGGAATGCCGCTGTAGCACTTCACCAAAAAGATGAACTCGGGTTTTAAAATATATCCAACCCAAAGGAACAAGAGGGTGAATATAACTAGCG